>CM060250.1:61634875-61687375 GCA_030684275.1 Acipenser oxyrinchus oxyrinchus
AGATCGCTTTTGCTATCACATTGTGATAAAAATCTAAATTAAAATACAAAAAAAACCAAAAACACCTCAAGCAGATATTGTCAAGCTCAGCTGTCAGGCTAATTTTGATTTTGAGATAGTGTACCAAGCATACCTCACCTCTTCAACAACACTAATTTACAGTAGGGATAGGAATGCCTTACAGTCATTACTATCCTTTATTGGTGGGACTATCACATCAGAACAAATTGGTTGACATTGCCACAGGATTAACTTAAACTTTATGTACTGTGTTTTGAATATTTATTTATTACTTATGGGTGTTAAGTTAGAATAATGGAGTTTTGTATTGTTGATGAATTCTATATATGCATAATTCATTAAATACTAGCTAATGTTGATTCTTGAAGTCTTTATTTTCCAGTACCACTACCATATATTTAATATTAGCTTTAATCTGACCCAGTGAAATGCAGTCAAACTTGGAACAGGAAATGAAATTGACCAAAGGACTTCATTTTAAAAATCAAATAGTAATTGAAACCCCAAAAAGAAAGAAAAAAAGAAAATGCAAACTTTGACACATAGAAAACCAGAAACATGTTATGAGATACCATAGAAGAATAGAGATAAATAGAGGACTGTACTGTAGTAGGCTGGTGTTTTTTTTTTAGTTTTTTAATTAAATTATCGGTTAAAAAAAAGATATTCATCTGTTCTGTAATTTGGAATCATTGGGACAGATTTATCAAAGTCTTAACACCTAAGTGCAAATAGCACCATTACAAGATACAGGAGGAGGCTGTGTGGTCCAGTGGTTAAAGAAAGGGGCTTGTAACCAGGTGATCCAATCCAGCCCAGGTTTTTACTCCAAGCAGGTTCTAATGTATTTTAATTAAAGCTGTTAAGAGGCAATTAACTAATTTAGGACCTGGTTCCAGTAAAGACCAGAGGGCAAAAAAGCATTTACATTGCCACCATATATATAGGAGGCTGCGTGGTCCAGTGGTTAAAGAAAAGGGCTGGTAACCAGGAGGTCCCCGGTTCAAATCCCACCTCAGCCACTGACTCATTGTGTGACCCTGAGCAAGTCACTTAATCTCCTTGTGCGCTGTCTTTCGGGTGAGATGTAATTGTAAGTTGCTTTGCAGCTGATGCATAGTTCACACACCCTAGTCTCTATAAGTCGCCTTGGATAAAGGCGTCTGCTAAATAAACAAATAATAATAATAATAACGAATCACATTGGAATACTTTATGGCCCTTCTGGGTTGTCTTTTTTGTACTAGTTTTGTAATGTAAGCAGTTTTGTTTTACTTGATAAATTGATCACTAAATGTTTTTAAGTAATGCATGTTATATTAACAGGGGATAATCAATTGTAGCACATTTTTAGAACTTTAAATTGATTTAATAGAAACTCTCATATTCAGTTTTTTTTATTATGATACTAGAATACTGTAGGTTTCTATCAGTGAACCTTTTTTTTTATTACTGCATAGTAGAGTTGTGTTTGATGGACTTGTCTTTTGTCTTGAGGCTTGCTGTGGTTTTTATTTGTCTATTGACCCAGGGTAACAAAAAAAAGGTATTATCATTCACTCAATTTAACTTTTAATATTTACTTTTATCTGATTTGTTTGGTAACTGCGAAGCAATTTCTGCTTTTTGTGTGACCAATTGGGCCTTCAAATAGTTAATTTTTTACTTTTTTTTGTGGTCAGGTTTTATCCAGTTTCATGGTCGTTCAGTGCCTGCCTTTGTCACTCATGTCCACAGGTTGCAACCCACAGACAATAAAGTGAAAAATGCTAAAGGTTTAAAAGATAACGTAAGTCACCAGGGCGGATGTGAGAAGCCTTAAGAAAAGACATTTATGACTGAGACAGTGCAGGCAGAGCTGAGATAAATCTTGTCGCTCCACTGAGCATTTAGATTGCTCAACCATTTGCCACAGTTTAGACAATAGGGTAACATGATTTGTCTTGCCCTGTTATACTGTAAAACTATGTTAAAACTGATAAACAAATATATTATCGTTCCACATCATAAAACTGATTTGAAGACCTGCTATATTTTTAGTAAGCATTTGTTTTCACTAACATAACAGAAGACTCTCTCTTTTTTATGAGTTTGAATATTTCAGAATGTCATACTCATTCTGGAATCACAGCATGTTTTTGTATTATTGTTTTTAGTTTTCGGAAGTACTCCTTCATAAGCAAAGAAGAAGAGCCACCCACTGTCTAGGAGATGTCCATGAAGCGTCTTGTTGTCGGTCCCCTGGATATTTGTTTTAATAGTAGTGCTGTCCACAGAATACTGAAAATTGTAGCATGTTCATTGGACCATGAATATGAATCTTACAGCAAACCAAATCCAGGTTTGTACCTTATGTTTGTTATTATACTGATTTAAAACACCTGAGCCTGCACCTGCAGCACCAGCCATCTCCACACATTTTAACCGCTGGGCTGCAAAGAAATAAGTCAGGTGAATGAATACGCTGAGGAAACGCAGAGGATGCCCATTGTTTGGTCGAAACATGTTCATTTTTTGTTTTTTTAACCTGAAAAAATAAAATAATATGAACTAATAACTTGCTTCTTTGATAAGTGCGGACATCCGATGTGAGGGAGATCTAGTTTATTGTTGTGAATTGAGCGCAAGGGGTAAAGAACAAACATTCTGAATGAATACAACCGCAATTTTTGTTCAAGGGAAAAACCTTTGGTACAAGTTTTCCAATGTGATGGAAGCATGTAACCAAAAGTACATGAAAACTTCTAAATGAACTCTCTCTCTCACCTGCCATATGAATAGAATGTGCTCAACACATTTAGGTATATAAGCAGGTGCATTTCATTGAAGTTCTCTGAAGATTTCAGTCAATTGAAATGTGTTCTTTTTTTCACAACCCTTTGTGTGAGATGTCTGTTAAAATGCTTTAACAAAACATGAAATTTGATTGATCATGATTTGATGTCTTTGAATTAATTATTAAGTGTATGAAACTGTGCATGAGAACACAGTTTTGGCTAGGTAGCTGAAGCTGCAAAGTTTAAGTCTACTTTAATGATATTCTGTGTAATAGCTTCAAATATTTACTTGAATGTGGTATTAGGGTTAAACAGTCAACATTTTTTATTAAACCCAAACTTCCGCTGGCCTCAATTATTTAAAACATCTGTAATGAATCCACATGAATACAAGTTTTAAAAGTTCTACAAAACCCATTTATTGTTTCTTATATTCCCACAAGCACTGTTAATACCAATGTATTTAGTATCAGAGGTGCCCTCAGCAAACAGTCTTACACAAACCGACTACTTAAAAAATAATAATCTGGGTAACAGCTGAAATAATGTCTCAAGCCGTTGCTTAAAAAAGTAATTCTTCTCTGGCAAGAATAAAGTTTGGGTAATATTAACACACTTTGGCATTCCTCGTTCTTGCTGCTGCTGTAAAGAGCCCTTGAAGGGCATTTTACAAATAAAGTAGTGTGGAGATGCATTCTGAGGGTTCCAAAATATAGCTTACTTTTACTTTTGTAAAAATGTGTTCCAAGAATGCACATGACGCATCATTTACTCTCTCATTGCAAGTGAACATCATTGAGTTGTGATTGTTTTTTTATTTTTATTTTACCCAGTTTGAACTAACCACTATCTACATTTAACTGATATAACTGATATAACTTTGGGCATATCTGTTGTTAAGCTTTTATTTCAATTTGTATTTGTATAGATACCTTGAATGATAAAAGAGTGTTACCAAGTCCGGAGGAGGTGGCTGCTTTAGAAGAGTTCGTCCCAACACGGCTCACTTGTGTTACTGTATTGAACATCACTATCATGATCCCCATGGCTGAATTCAACCTTCTGGACTGCCTGCTGCAAGTAATCTTAGGCCAAAAGGTCCACATTTAAGTAACAATAACTGCATGCTGCACTGAGGTGCATGTAAATACATGTTAACACAAGTAGAAGACGTTAAGACATACTGTTGGGCATCCTTGGGAGTTAAGGAAGACATGAATAATCTCAGTTCACTTAATAATACTGATAATGATAATGTAATCATTTGCTTTGTGTAAAATAAGTTTTAATGCAATAAAATGTATGTTTTGATAAATACATAAGACCTTGTATGTGTTACATGTTAAATGTTTTAACATGTCTTTTCTTTATTCGTCTTAGTAAATCTGATCCGCTAACATGTAACACCTAGTTAATGTGGTAATTTTGCTTTCTGTATTTTAATAAAAAAAATAATTAATCTTAGCAGCCTTGTGTGTCGTTGTTATGCTTAAACTGATTTTTTCCAACACTCCTGCTTTTCAGTCCCTGCGACCCCTGCCTGCCCTCCGAATACAAGTTGACAAGGTCAACCTGGAGCACTCTGTGCCAATGTATGCTGATCAGCTCGTCAATACTGTCAGCAGCCTCAGCCAGCCATCTGATAACCTCATTCATCACTGCTATGCACACTGCTACCTTAAGGTAAACAGCCCTGGTTTCTGAATGGCATCGTCTTATCTGATACATTTTCTGGTAACCCATTGTAACTGGCAGTGTTCTTTTAAAGGGAAATTGCACAAAAAGAAGATTTTTTTAAAGTAACTTAATGGGTTTGTTTTAAACATTTGCATAAATCATTAGTCACACTTCTTATTAAGTAGCAGTAATTAAGTGCAGAGGCCCTTACACCATAGATACACTGTGCATTCATGTTATAAGTTGATTTAATTATAGTTAATGTTCTGATACTTTTTTGCAGTCTCTTCCGTTTTATCCCCTTTTTCATTTTATGTTACTAGTCATTTACCAATTTGGGTAGAAAAATATAGCATAAATAATAAATATGTCAAACCATCCAATATGTCAATTGCATGCACTGCAAATTTTAGTCCATCTTAACACTTTCAACACTGCAGACCTACATACTTTTTTATTATTATAAACCAAAATACTGAATTAGTTATCCTAGGGTTCTTAATGTGAAGTTATTTAGTGCTGAAAGAGTTATGTAGTGTTTGTTAAATACATTGTACAAACATGCAAGTACAATGTAAGTACCTTTGTATATAAACCATACTTAGTGTGACTTAATAAGTTGCGTTTTCTTGTAATAATTCACGTTTTTAACCCCTGAAGGGGTAGAACATGGACGTACCTGTTTTTCTCACTTACATTTCTTGAGAATAGATCATCAGTGTAATGGAACTTGGTATTAACAAGAAGATTTTATGAATTATACATCACAGAATACTGAAATAGAGCATTTAGCATTCTTCTACCGAAATACAAGGATGCTGTGGCTGTCTGTTTGAAGAAGCGCTGTTTTGTTTTTATTGCATGGGGTGGGTTGTTTACTAAGCCTCCTGACTGTCTGTATCGGAAGGTCAATATGAGGGTAACTCTTGCTTGTCAGACTTGATTCCATATCCAAGCTAAGATGTGCTTCATTTTAAGATGTGCCTGATTCACTGCAGGAGGGTCCCTTTTCTCTTTGAGGGTGAAATAACAAATAATTGCTAGTGATCCCACAATCTTAGTAGCAAGACTACTTGTCACAGGAGGTGGCTGGCACTACTCCTGGGATGCCTGTGCTGATTGTAATCTCTATGTCCTCAGCAGGGGTCTGATCTGAAGCAGGGCACTGGAAATGTATAAACATACATACTATCTTGAGAACTACAACAAATATTGGTATTTTCCCTTAAACATAAATATTAATACATACAGGAGCCCTTGACGAAACAAAGTTTTTGTCATGTTAATAAACTACGTGGCTTGCAGATAACCCTAGTTTAAACAAAGGCCAAAACTAAAAGAATAATTAGAAAAATAAAGAAGCCTTATGACATACTAATGCAATACTATATGGTTAATCTGAGTAACTTTATTTAAGACACATTCTTTTTTGTATGCAGAATAAACAATGGTTTTGGTTTTAGTATGTTTTACAATCCTCAGCATCCTGTGGTTAAACTGTAAGTAAACTATATTTTACACAAGAGCCATTTAATCCTCAGAAACATATCCTACTGTCTTGTTTTTAATTATTAAAATGTTTTGCTAGCTCTTTACATTTGATTCTTTATAGAAGAGCGAACAAGTCCACGCTGTGTCTTAATATCTGACTTCATAGTAAGAATGATTGGAATCAATCTGCTTGCAATTCTGTCAAATAGCAGCTGGGGATAGAGGTTGTTTTCACAGCTTTAGTGAGTCCTTATTTAATATAATAACAACACACACACACATATATATATATATATATATATATATATATATATATATATATATATATATATATATATATATACACACACACATATATATATATACACACACACACACACACATATATAAACTGACATAAACTGGATTGCAACAAGTAGGTGTGTATAGGGTGTTAGCTGAAAAAGCTATTTTGATTATATTTTGACCTTAAAACCCGAGATAAGTCAGACCTATAATCCCAAGTACCTGCATGCAATGTTAGTTCACAGATAATGCCAAAGTTTCTTGATTCAAGTATAATAATAGTATACCCCTCTATATCTTAAATTACCAGAAATTACCCTTGTTTTCTTCTTGGGTCAATGAAGTAACAAACCAATCTGTAGTCTTTGCTAATACTGTCTTTTGTGGGGATTAGATCCTAAGTGTTTGGCCTCAGTTAACCCATAACTGTTCAGGATATGCTTGCAATGGTTGGCTTGTGGGCTAAATAAATAAATAAATAATAAATAAATAAAATTAAAAACATCTAGCAATCCAATTGTGCACAGGCCCCCTTTATCGAACTGTAAATCATTCTGTCTAATTCCTCTTCCTGTCACATGCTGCAATTATATTACGTATCCTTTATATATATATATATATATATATATATATATATATATATATATATATATATATATATATATATATATATAAAGCTGTTTGCCAAGAATTATTGTTCAGCTAAAAACTAAAAACTTTGTTAAATAAGATATAAGAATTTTAGTCAAAGCAATAAAAAATCTAGTGAACTTCAAAAATAAAACTACCCTTAAAAACAAGACAGCAATTATGTATCCAGATCACAATTACAGATTCGATGTAGATAAAATTAACATTGATGTACCTAGGCTGTATGATTGTGTGCAGATAGATAAAAGGGCTACATATTGTTTATTGTATTGGTTTTAACAGCAGTTCTGCTGCCAAGCCTCTTGATAATCATCGTGGAAGTTTTGTAGATAAGCTGTGGGTGTGATGGGCTGTGGGAAGTGTCAGGCAGTATTGACTGACATTTGATAGTCTGGGTGGTGGGTTGAGGTACTGGCAACTGTTTAGTGTGCAGCCACTGTAAAGAAAATTGGAGATGACATGTTTCATCCTGTGTTTATTAAAGCTGCCTTCCCACACACATTGTGATCGCCTTTTATGTTGCAGGTATGTGGTTTCCAGGCAGGACTGCCCTCCTTGGATAGTGAAGGATCATTCCTCCCCTTAACTCCAGTAGTTCCTTCTTTTATTATTTGTTATTAGTATTTGTTTATTTAGCAGACGCCTTTATCCAAGGCGACTTACAGAGACTAGGGTGTGTGAACTATGCATCAGCTGCAGAGTCACTTACAATTACGTCTCACCCAAAAGACGGAGCACAAGGAGGTTAAGTGACTTGCTCAGGGTCACACAATGAGTCAGTGGCTGAGGTGGGATTTGAACTGGGGACCTTCTGGTTACAAGCCCTTTTCTTTAACCACTGGACCACAGAGCCTCCTAGCTCTTTCAGCACTGCTGTCTATGGAAAACTGCTCAGGCTACCTATATACCGATGAGAAATAAGAAAAGTGCTCTGTTTCAGTACTGAATATAAAAAGATGTTTAGATAGTGTATTGCTTCTTGATTTGACCCTTTATTTGAATCAATCAAGGCACCTTTAACTACGATGATGCTGTTATGGATGGCTATGTTACTTTGTCACCAAGAAATGTGTTAATAGCATGTCTGAATAAATTGATTTCCCCCTTATTCTGTTTGAAAAATGTTACACCCTCACATTTTTGTATTTATAACTGAGATTCCTACAGAAACACCTCCCGTATTTGTTAGAAGACAAAAAATGAAAAACAAGATCAACTTTTGAGATGAAAAATTATTGTGTTCAAGCTGAGTTTGAACCAACAACTGATATGCCATTTCATTCATTTATGCAGACGTACACCCCTCAAATTATTGCCTACATGCATACAGTTCATACCAGTACATATAAATTCTAAAGCATATATGTAAAATGGTTGACCGGACACATTAAAGATGCTCAATTAGTTTAGATTTAACCTTTATCAAGTTATATATGGTTCTGTCTCCTTCAACATGCATGTTCCTTTGACTTGTACAGAAGGTAAATGATGACAAGCAGTTATCAGTTCTGATTTCCTCTACTACTGATCAGTATCTAGCTTTGAAACCTTGGTCTTAGAAACAAACAAGGCCACAGCAGCTGGTGTACTCCATTTGTAACATTACATCTTTATGCAATTACATTTTTCATGGTATTTTACTTGCTCAGGCTAGTTGTTTTTGTTGACCTGTGATGATCCAAAGTATTTATTAATTTTATTAGTAAATGTAGTAATGTGTTCTAGCTTCAGAACCTACCCTTGACCTGTTTGTAAAGCTTTTCTTTTCTCCCACTGCAGATACAAATCAGAGTCTTTTGATTCTTTCTTTTTGTAAAAGCTGTGTCTCAAGCCTCATTATTTCAGAATCAGTTTTCACTCTTGTTTTACACCCAGTTTGAAATGACAAACTTGAATATTGGCTCACTGCTTAAACCGATCAGGTGACAAACCTCCCATTTCCACTGGCAAACCAATTGAATCTTTTCACTGGCTGAAGCGAAGCAAAATGTTAGCAAGCTACTGAATCCTGGAGACGAGGGTCCGGCCTGGAACGTTTCTGCCTGGACTCGTAGGGTACCTGACCAGTGGAGGTTGCTGAGGTGTCATGAGGCAGAATAGACCCTCCATAATTCCACTGTAGCACTAAAGCCAATGCACTACACATTGTGGGTTCCCAGACAAGATCTCAAAACTATGTGTAAACAGGATTTTCATTTCTATTCCATTTTTATACATTTGAGCTAATATTTTCCAAATTCAATCCACTAGTGGAATGTTATATCTGAAAAAGTCAGTACATGGTACCAGACAGTGTGGTATTTGAAGAATGATGCTGAACATGTCTGATGGAATGTTTTGTACATTTTTTTTTCCTGAACCAAAAAGCATGTTTTGCTTGAAATGACATCTGCATATGGAATGAAATAGATACACCACCAGGTGGTAGCATTTAAATTGTGTGTTGGTTTAGTAAACCTTTATAAATAATTTGTAAATATCGGTTCTAAAAATGTAGCAGTTAGAATGTGCTCTTTGTATGTCATATTACAGTCTACATGAGGTCTATATAGAGAAGAATACACAGAATCGTGGGAAACCATGGAAAGAATGAGTAAAGTAAAAAAGAAAAAGGGAATACGACACACCCACTCACATAAACAGTAGTTTGCACATATACAGTAGTTTTAGAGAACATTTAATTTAAATGCAATGATTTAAAAATACACAGAATATTGAAATCAACAGTATTTAGCACAGAAGCTTTGATATCTAAACTGTGACTTCTTAACTTCATGGTTAAAGAGGAAATAGCTTCAAATGTAATTGTCTTCTTACTGTTTGTATTATGTTTTCCAATGATTATGAGTGGTTCTTATTGTAATAACTCAAATACCCTGAGTTTTTTTCTTCTTATTTTTTGTTAAGTCTGTGTTAAGGTTCTTACACTTGAGTGCAGGAGCTGCTCTTCAGGTCTAGTTGCCCACCACAGATATGCAGTATGTAATGTAGACTAGAGTCAGCCAAAGTAAGTCAGCAACATCTAGTGATCTGTATCAAATTTCCTTTTGTGTTTCTGGTAATACACTGCTGTGTACTAGAGGGCGCTGTCACTAACTGTACTAAAGATACTCTGTTTAAGAAGATGCTCGACTCCGCCTTTAGTTCCATCTCGCTGCGCGCAAAGCACTGTGGTATATACAGATATATATGTTATTACAATATATAAATAATTGAAAAAGATTGTTAAACACGGTTTTATCTTCATTTCAATGTTAAGAATAATAAATACATAACTCACCTGCCTGTTTTTCCTACATGGAGGCAGTGTGGTCTAGTAGTTAAAGTCCAGGGCTTGTAACCAGAAGGTCACCGATTCAAATCCCACCTCTGCCACTGACTGACTCACTGTGTAACCCTGAGCAATCTAGGTAAAGTACCTTGCTCAAGGGTACAGCAGCAGTCTCCCCCACTTGGGATTGAACCCACGACCCTCCGGTCAAGAGTCCAGAGGCCTAACCACTACTCCACACTGCTGCCCTGTTAAGTCACTTAACCTCCTTATGCTCCATCCTGCAGGTGAGATGTTAAATCAATGTCCTATTGTAAGTGACTCTGCATATAATGCACAGTTCACAGCCTGCCTCTGTAAAGTGCTTTGTGATGGCGGTCCACTATGAAAGGCGCTATATAAAAATAAATAAATATATCATTATTATTATTATTATTATTACACACATCTGGACTTGCATGCCGTCGTCGCTTCTTTAGAGCGATGTTTCTGCGCATGCGCCACCGAACGGGACAGTGCTCAGAAAATAGCATGTTTCATAATAATTACGTATTGTCATAATTTGCTAATGTTGCCGTTTTCTTCAAAAGGCCTTGGGCAAATGTAAAATCTACTTCAAAAGTCTGATGCATTTTTTTAAGATGGCAGCACAAACCTGCAAAATTTCTTACGCATCCATTGACTCTCCATAGAAAAAATTCTGCCGAGATCTCTGTATATACCACAATGCTTTTCGCGCAGTGAGTCAGAAGTCTCCATTGAAAATCAGCGGAATCAAGTATCTTGTTAAATAGAGTATCTTTGACTGTACTGTACTAATACAAAGACACACCGGCTCATCTAGCCAGGATTATATATGTCTATGGCAGGAAATTCACAGTCAGAGCACCTTAACACAGACTTAAGACTTAAGATATTCTTTCAATTCAAGCAACCTTTATGCTTAACCCACCCCCCCAGACTTTTTATGCCATTGAGAAACATGTCATTTAGAGAAAATCATATTCGACATGCAACAAAACCATGGTTACCAACATTCTAATTGAAATAACGTTGGTCACAGCAAAGCTATACCTAAAGCTAAAGTTCATTGGGCATGGGCTTGCATGTTAAAAGAGCTATGCACACCGGACGCGAGCAAAAATAATTAAAACTATTGATTTAAATGGAGTAATGCACAACGCAAGCGGCATGAATGAAGCGAGCAAATATAGAAATACATTTGTTTTATTTGTATTTTGCTACGCGCTGTTCGCGTCGCAAAGGACCAGAAATAATAAGTGTCCGTGGTTAAGACAATAAAAAGAATGACGCCACATTTCAAGAAATAGCAGAACAATTGGAAATCGATGGTATTTCTATCTCTCTTTATTTCACCTTCATTTTAGTCGAAGTGACGGGGAGCGCCACACACGGGTTTCGTATTTCTGTAAAATGATGCTTCTTTTTGTTTTAATAATGTTAACCAATAATACTAATCACATTAGCTCTTTCACAAGTCAGTGGTATTCCCTAAACTGTTTCCTTTTTTTAGTGTGTGGTGTTCCCATGCGTTTTATTTATTTTATTTCGTCTCCACAAAAGCCAAGGAGCTAAAGGAAAAAGTCTTTTCTTTTCATGACTAGCTACATTTTTTGTACTCGTGCTGTATTCGTGTCGCTCACTTCGCTCCCTATGTCGTGCATACTGTATTTTGTGAAAACCTAAGATTTAATTGCTGAACGATAATGTTTTTCAGATGTATCTGTGTCAGGTAACTGTTGAATCGCCAAGTTTAAACAAAACAAACAAAAAGAGTTAAGTTACATGTATTTCACAGGTTTATTTGTTAGAAATATTTGCTAAATGTTGACTTGCCAAGTGTAAACAAAATTTTAAATTCACTGATTGATTTGTTAGAAACCCAGGTTTAACATGTCAAAATGTTCAATCGAAGTGTAAAAAAAAAAAAGGTTTCTAGACTGATTTTAAATGTTGAATTTGTGATACGCGTATGTATTAGCTAAATTTGGACTTTTTTGTGGTTAAGGAAAAAATACGCAGTTTACACAAAATCGGGGAAAACAACTGTTAAAATATAAAGTTATGGTCTAACGTTTTAATATGGAGGGGGGGAGGGGCATTTAAAGACTTTGCGCAACACTGCACTAGCCTATTAAGGAACCACTGATATGACTGACAGCGACCCCTACCATTCAGAGCGGAACGGAGACGGGACAGACAGCAAGTATAACAACTATATAGACTAGAGATGATTTCTTAAATTATTATTTTTAGTAAAAAAAAAAACTAGTGGTTTTACCAACGTTTATCCTATATACATTTATTTCAGTCGAACTCAAATTATTTGGGAATTCGACGTTTAACGAGCTTTACCGATTACAATCGAAAGTAGCAAGCCTAGTTATGTAGCACGGGTGATTTAAAATGTGTATTTGTATTTAGGCATGGGGATTGCACAATCACTTCACGTGCAGATTAAAAAAGTATGTTGGAAAGGGGATGTGTGGAATAATGGGTGACACGGAGGAAGTTAAAATCCTCCCTGCAAAAATGTGGGAATGTGGCTGGACACCAGCCACAGGTGTATAAACAGGGTGATCACGGGTGTTTGGTTTTGTCTTGTTGTTTTTTTTTTGAGTGTTTTGTCTGTGTAAACCTTTTGTTTAGTTTATTATTAAACCACGCACTAGCGCATTCACTCACCAAACTGTGTCCAGGCCTGACATCACTGCACGAGCCAGCCTCTTCACAAGCACTAATAGTTGGCAATGGTTTCGTATCTGTGATGCAACAAACTAAAACATCAGGAGTTGAATTCAGCTTATAGAGAAAGATTTGAAAAAAACAGACAGAAGCTATTTTTATATTTGAATAACTCATAATTTAAATTTCGAAAACTGAGCACCGTCCACCCTTCCCCCCTCCAGCTTGTGTTATCCAGAGGCAGAACTGTGACCGAGGGAGAGCCGCACCAGTCTCCAGTGACCGAAGGAGAGCCGCACCAGTCTCCAGAGATAGGAGACTACCTGCTGCTCCCGCTTCCACCGCTAGAGGGAGACTACCTGCTGCTCCCGCTTCCACCGCTAGAGGGAGACTACCTGCAGCTCCCGCCTCCACTGCTAGAGGGAGACTACCTCCAGCTCCCACCTCCACCACTAGAGGGAGTACCTGCAGCTCCCGCCTCTACCGCTAGAGGGAGACTACCTGCTGCTCCCGCCACCACCACCAGAGGAGCTAAAGCTACCTCCCAAGGATCAACTCCTGCCCGAGCCTGCATTGCCTAGGGCTGCAAAGCCTGTACCGCCTAGGGCTGCCGAGCCTGCACCGCCTAGGGCTGCTGAGCCTGCATCGCCCAGATAGGCCTGCTCACCATCGCCCGGGTAGGCCTGCTCCCCATCGCCCGGGGAGGCCTGCTCGCCATCGTCGGGAGAGGCCTGCACTGCACCGCCTGGGGATGCCTGCTTGTCATTACCCAGGGCTTTGTTGTATCCAGCAGCAGCAGTTTCGCTACCGGAAATTCTGGGTCCAGAGCCCAAGAAAATGGAACCGTCGGCTACAGAGAAGGGGGAGAGGTGAGGAGACCACCTCCACCTGCAATAGTTGCACTGCCGAGGTATGCAGAACCACTGCCACTGCCAGAGTGTACCACGCTTCTGGCGGAGTATGCCACACCACTGTCAGTATTGCCGCTGACAGCATTTCTGCTGCAAGGACCACCTATGCTGGAAGAGCCAGCCTTGCTGCTGTCCGCATTGCAGCTGCCAGTGTTGCCACTGGCAGCAGGTCCACTGCCACAACTGCCTATGCTGGAGGAGCCAGCATTTCCACTGCCAGGAGTATCCCGGCTGGAGGAACCAGCCGTAGCACTGTCAGCATTGCCAAGAGCAGCATTTCTGCTGCCAGCATTGACACTGACAACATTGCCGCCTGTGGGCCCAGTGATATCTCCGTTCCTGGCCCAGGACCCTGACCAAGACTTTTGGGCTTTTAAGGGGGGAGGTGGCCTTTAAGGCCATGTGTGCTGTGCATAAGGGGGGAGATATGTGGCGGGGTACCCCGCCCCTGTGCGTATTTTGTGTTTTATGTTGTCTGTTATATGTATTATTGTAGTGGTGCACGGAGTGTGGGTTATGTAACACAGGTGATGTAAAATGTATATTTGTATTTAGGCACGGGGATTGCACAGTCACGTCACGTGCAGATTAAAGTGGGTATTTGTATGGGGGCACGGGGAGTGCACAATTAGATCATGTGCAGACTGCCGAGATTCAAATCAATGATTGATTAGCAATCGCGTCTCGGTACAGCCGCATAAAAGAGGGAGTGTTTCACACACACGGGATTGGGTTTACAGCGAGGAGGTACAGGAGAGAGAGGAGAGAAAACCACACAAAAGATAACTGCTACTCGTGCTGAAATATCTCTGCACGATATTTGTTTGTCAAGCTACAAAGCTAGATCCGCCCCTGTTAATCACTAATTGATTGATTGCGTTCATTGCTAAATAAAACCAAAATCATACAAGTTATATTCTTATTTTTTGTGTGTTTTGTGTGACTGGGAGGGGGCAAGTGGATTTTTCTAGCATTTTGTCCCTTGGACAAGAAGTTTTTTTAAAAAATTGCACACCCCTGATCTGTATAGCAGCTTTGAATGTTTTGTGCACGTCTACAGTGCTCTTTGACAAGGTCTTTATTATAGATAATGTTCAAGTTATTGAATTGAAATAATGACGAAATTAGAATCCGAGCTCTGTTCTCACAACCTTCACCCATTAGGTTTACTAAATACTTATGTCAATCAACAGAATAAAGAGGACAGTTTCTTCTGTTTCCAGATGTTGGGTGCTCCAAAAACTTTAAACATGTTCTTATGCCACTCCATTATAAAGTTAGCCGACCACTTGCCATAAACATTATCAGCTCTAAAAAATGCTTAACTTCAGCATGAGAACAGTAAATTATCTAAGCTAACTAGAAACAACCCCATCAGTAACTAAGTGCACAGCACACAAGAGAGGAGAAATCTGGTTTAATTAACTTGGGGTTGAAGTGAATAAAACTACAGCTGAAATGCATCAAACGCTACTTGTATTTAATCAAAGTCAGCGTATGAACCATGAACTTCATAGAAATCGTCCAGTGAGTCTGAATTAGTCTGGCTGTTAAACCTGCTATTGCAGTTAAAATTAGCATCTTTAAAAATGAGCCACCTGCATTGTTCAGAGCCTTACATATTTAGTCAATGTTTCTCATGTGAAGCACCTGACAGTAACATATGCTATTATATTTAACATACTAAAGAACATTGTGTATAGCAGGCCATAATTTAACATAGTGGTTTTGTGAACTTTAGCTAGCCAGTTAGTCTCTTGGGGCTTTTTGTTGGGTTAATATTTTTGTGTGAAGAAAAGTAAAAGCCATTATGTGTCCAGCTGGGAATGTTTTCTGAAGTAGATTTCCAGTCTTCCTATGCAAAACATTTTTTTTATTATCAGCGATGCTGTCTGTAAAACATCTATACTGTACTTTGCAGAACAAATTAACACACATAGGCTTATTGACTTGACGTCTACCTTTTATGTACTGTCTTAGTATGGGGTTATTATGTGAGTAATTTTATATGTATGTTGTACTGAACTGGTTACATTTATTGTACTTCAAAATATGATAATCTGGTGTGACAAAAAGAACAGCATTTGTTGCCTGAGTAGAGGATAGAAATAGTTAATTAAGCCATAATGTGTAGATACCGTTATTTTATATTATTCTTAAATGCCAACCAAAACATAAACCAAGAAATATGTTAGATATTAAAATTGGTGCTTTGAAGATTTTTTTTCCAAGCACAATTTCCACCTTCGTCTTTGTGCTATTGTTCACTGTTTACACAGATGTGTGTGTTTCGCATGAAACTTTCTTTACACCTGTTGGCACATATTATTGACTTTTTTTACTTAATGAGAGGCTCAAGATCTGTAGACAAACCTCAGAGATCTTATGATTTTTGTTCTACCATCAGAGAGCTAGGCCTGTGTTTACTTTGTCAAGTCGGATTTGTCGTAAATATGTTGCTGCCACAAGGAAATATGGAACCAAACAGTCTTTAGTGTATGCTTTTGCAGCTCAAAGTGTTAAACTGAGATGAAGGAATGGCAGTTTTAATAAAGGTCTAATCATGTAAAAGAGATGTCAAATCATTAGAAATATTCTGGTGTTGAAACATGTCCAACTGCTGAAGCTGTTAAACTTCCATAGTTAAATAGATTGTACTCAATTATTATTTTTCATTCTTGACATAAAAATTGTTTTATCACGTCATTTTCCAGTTTTCCTGTGGGTATTCTATGCATTTATAATAGTTTACCATGGTTTTATAATAACCTTTATCATACCTCTCTAGCATTTACAATGCTTACCTTTGCTTTACCATGCTTTCACTAGGCTTTATTTCACTTTGCTAGGCTTTTACTACGGTACACTTTTTGGGGGTTGACTTGCATACCCGTACATACTGTAAATTACTATTTCTGCTGAGTTGATTCACCAGCATGTTTCTGTTGTATCCTTAAGCTACCTTCGACTTTTCAACTCTGCTGATACAAGACACTGGGATCTAAAGAGCAACAGATTTAAATATCAGCACTCTGGTAATTAAAGTGTGTTTATTAAGGGTATAAAAAAAAAAAGTCTTAACAGTCCACGCAAATCCCTTGAGTAAAATTATGTCTGTAAAAAATCACCAGGGAAGGTCTATTTTAGTCATTTAAATGAGGCCAGAAAATAAATGTGCCACCATTTACATCAATTGACTATACCTCACTGGCTGATGTACCCCACGTGGTACATCAGCACTTGAGTAATAGTAAACTTCTAGAACTTCACCAGCCATCACTCTCCTTGTCAATTGTTTTACTAGTAGCATCTTCTAAAGCCTTTCTTAAAATTAAATACATATTTTTTTTAAATGGATTAATGAAACAATTCCTGGCATATAAGCAGGTGGAAGGGAATAAAGTGCTGATTTTAACCAGAGATTTCAAGTGTTAAGCAGATGTCTGGCGATTCTCTGTCACTAAACCTTGAAATGTCTGCCTTTGTTTTTGTCTTTCGCAACATGAAATAGGAACACAATTCTTTAAGTACGATTTCACGGTTTTTAAGAAAGCCTGTCTTGTGCCAACATGTCCAGCAGCAGCTATGTTCTCATAAGTGTTTCCTGTAGCTATATTTGTATATATGTGTTGAAATATAAGGAACAGTCTGTCTTTGGCAAATTAGTGTTAAGTGCTGATGCAAATAAAACTTACTGTTAATAATATAGTGCTTTTAAAACTAGTTTTATCTAAAATATTTAAGTTAAGGTCAATGTTTTACTTGCTGTATTTATTCTATCGTAAAATATGTGGTGCTATTATGTTGTGACAGGTACAGCATTTTGGGCGATATATTCACATACAGTTTTCAACTGTTTCTGTAACTTAAAAAATGAATTGGCATAAAAAAATCTTACAATAAGTATGTGAAATGGAGTCAGAGAACATGGCCATGAAACATTGGTTGAAGCCAAGAATCAGTGACATACGTCATAGTTTGAGGGTTTGTTGTTTTGTGGTTAAGAAAGATTGATTTTTGAATTTATTTGAAAGGAGTCATTTGCACCTACATCCTTAATGTCAAGACAGACCTTAATAGATTATATTGTGATTAATTAGTTCATACCAGTTGTGATGAAGTGTGGGGCATTGTGGTCGAGGGCAGGTATTTTGGGCCATGGATTATGCGCAGTCTATACCTGTTTTAAGGAAATGTAGTCCTGCCAGTCTGGCGCAGCAGGGCTTCAATTCCATTTTAGATGGCATAATTGTAAAGTAGGTGATTATGTAATTGATTCAACAGCTGCCTTCAATTAAGCAATTGGGAGCCTTTTAAAAAGGGCAGGGTCAACCTGTTGGTAGAGGAGAGTTAGCCGTGAGCCGTGAGCCGTGAGCCGTGAGCCGTGAGCCGTGAGCCGTGAGCCGTGAGCCGTGAGCCGTGAGCCGTGAGCCGTGAGCCGTGGTGGCAAGAACTGAGTCTTTTGTGCAAGGTAGGACTTAAGAGTCCTGGTATTTTGGAGCTGGTAAAAAGCTTAGCTGTCTGGACTGTTACTTATGGAAACTTTCCTGTATAGTTAGTAATCCATTAAGGAGTTAGGCTTTTGTTTGATTATTTTGGATGTCGTTTTTTTAAGTATTGTAAATAATAAACACACAGGTACTGTCCTGTTTAAACTGCATTCCTGGAAGTTCAACTTCCTTTTATGGTAGAGGACAGTGTAAAAGGTCCGGAAGAAGTGACAGACTTATCAAACATTTCCAGAGTTGTCACACAGTGTTATGTATTACAAATGTATGTATGTTACAAACTCTAATTGTTGTATAAATATATGTAGAAATGCTACTTTTTAAATTGGCCATTTTTTTTTGTTGCCAAATACTGTTTCAGATGGGTTGATGATAAAAGCACTAAGTAACTTCAAAAACATATAACCCTTGTAACAGTGGGTTTGTTACTGGCTAATAATGAGGCAGACACAGAGCATTGGGTGTTGACACACCACACAGGTGTGCAGATTTAATAACAACACAAGTGCTGACACTAGGGTACCAGCAATGGTAGCCCTAGTGTCACATTTTAATAAAGAAAACAAAGCTAAACAAAGTTTGCCACACAAGGCGAGCGTTAGTCCCACTAAAAGGAACGTTCTGCTCCAGGAATCTGTGTAAACCTTCTATACTGTTTGGGATCCGCATCCCCTAAACTGACCTACTTCTGGGCTCCCGGAGTCCTGGCATTCTCATGGCGACTCCTGCCTCTTCAAATGTCCTTTTCAAACGGCCTCAGCTGGGCAATGCCTTCACAAGTACTGTCTTGCAGTGGAAGGGTTTTGTGTAGTTAATCTTGTGGAGCAGACACTCTCCTCCTTGATATCAACAAAGCGCCCCTCTGTGTAGCAAGGCGGTGCAGTTGCCTTGAGCTGTGGCGCAGATGCTTTTTGAGCTCCGCACAGCCTCCCTGGACACCCCCCCAGCAAATCTAGACCCCCCGATCAGCTCAGTGCTGGGCGAGCCTAACTGCTCAATTAGTTGCCCACCAATGCGTCTCCTGTTCCGTGTCCCAGCTGCTGTTTT
The DNA here is from genome assembly GCA_030684275.1 of Acipenser oxyrinchus oxyrinchus. Lineage (NCBI taxonomy): Eukaryota > Metazoa > Chordata > Actinopteri > Acipenseriformes > Acipenseridae > Acipenser > Acipenser oxyrinchus. The sequence continues at coordinate 61,654,221 of CM060250.1, forward strand.
GGATTATTTGTCTTCGATCAATTTAGTGGTCTGTGGCGTTGAATAAATTAAAGTTATTTTTAGTGGTTTCAAACTAAATTAACTTTGATTTGATGTCATAATGTGACAGAAAGGCAGTGATTCTTGGTGATAAATCTCCCTCCCGACCTGTGATGGTGCTAAGTAATGGGAACAGAGTACCCTGGACTGTATGGCCTGACAAATTATTCCCTGGGTTAAAAGGAAGTCAGTCATCTAGAAAGGGGGCGTGGCTTTGGTGCACTAATGCATTGAACCGGAAGGGAAACGATGTGGCAGCCTCGGATTGGAGGAGCAGCTACAGTTGTTTACCAAGGGGTCATGTATGACGGTACAAAAAGGGGACGAAGCGACATAATCTGTTCCTTCAGTTATAGTTACGGAATGACCTGGAAGGACCAGTGTTATGAAATATATTGTGAGTGTTTTGTTTGTTTTGTCTTGTCTGAAAATACTGTTTGTTATTGTTTAGATGGCTAACACAATTGTATATTGGTGTAAAGACCATTGTAAACGGCCTTTTATAAAGGCCCAATGTATTGCATATGAAAATGTGTTTTTTTTAGGTTGAATTGTAAACATATTACTAATATATTGTGTCATATGTGATAAATTAATCAGCATAAGGCTAAAACAGCTGCTTCAGTAAGTGCACAACTGACTTTTTTGCATGATATTACAGTAATACGTCGCGTATCTGACTGTGGTGGGACCAGAGTAAGGGCGGATATGTAAAAAGTCGGATGAATGAATCCTGTTTTAAATACCATTATACACAGCTGAAACCGTTACAATATATTCACACAATTATTGTTTTGAGGTTCAGCTTTTATTAGGGAACTCCCCTAAATCCCTTGTTTAGAAAGGTACAGGGTATTAATGCTTGTGATAGAGTAGCCACCTGCCGTGACGGAGGTTGAAGTTGATACTCCCTGCAGGCAAACAGGATTACTTTACATATCAACACACTGAACAGCTCATCTGACACTACCAGCCATGGTAGCGCACAGAGTACATACAAGAGAGTGTATGAAACTTTTGGTAGGATCTACAGTTTCTGAACTAATCTTCTCTGTTCAATAATAAACTAACGTTGTTGAAGATGTTGATCATGGCGGATAAACGGTTAGGGCGGATATGTGACGGGTGAATACGTGACGGACTACTGTATTATTATTATTATTATTATTATTATTATTATTATTATTATTATTATTATATAACATAATGGCAGTACATACCATAAGTATTTTATAAAATAATTAACTTTTAGGGACTGAGCGTATTTACAAGAATGAGTTGAAACTAGGAAAAGGAACTTGACTTTGTGCAGTGCGTGAAACATGCATTAGTAACTGGCTTTAGTGTTTTATTGATGTTAAAAGAACACCTGTGATTTTCAACGGTCTGTAAAACAAACAGTAATCAAACACTTCAGCAGTGGGCCTAATGTGCTCTCGTAGCTGGTTATGACTTGGGATATTTTGGAAAAAATGAACAGATCATTTTTAACTGTACAGGATATGAGTAATAATGAAAATGAACATTTTGGAAATAGTCTGCAGGTTCCAGCCTTGCATTCTGGGACTCTATGTAAACCATTACAGCCAGATGCTCCTTGCTATATTCTTTCAATCATAGCAAGGTGTTGATTTTAAAAGAATGAGTGGCTGTTCTTGAAGTCTGCACATGGCAAATCCTGAACATGTTAACTGGGTTTTGCATGTAAAGTCTGCTTTGGTGCCTGTGTGTGTGTTTTGGGTTTTAGGCATCGGTTTGAAGAAATGGCTATTCTCAGCCTACCTTAATGCCAGTTTTTCACCAGTTTCACACTTCAACCAGGAAGTAATATGTTTAAGCACCATTTAATTAAGACACATTTATTTTTGTCCACAGAAGTACAAAGCAGCGACCTGCCAGTTCTCCCTTTCCTGAATTTGCACTGGAGAGTTTCCAAGTTTAGTTTTAATAAGCTGCTTGTTCTGCTAGTTATATTAGGAATTATTTTTCCCAGGAGAATAATGTATGACCTGCTAGTTTTCAGCCTTTTTTCTGTGTGTGTTGCAGATGTTTAGCATGCCGATTTTAGTAGCAATACCTACTTCTTTCCGAATGATTCTTAAGTTACAGGTCGCTAAAAAGTAGACAAAATTGCCATGCCTTGCAATTTATATATATATATATATATATATATATATATATATATATATATATATATATATATATATATATATATATATATATATATGTATATATATATATATATATATATATATATATATATATATATATATATATATATATATATATATATATATAATCACCTCCCATGACTGCCACTAAAAGAAGCTCAGCAGAAAAAGTTACATACTGAAATGTTTCTTGTATTTCTATCTGCGCTGTGCAAGTGGGGATTAGGAGTTTGTTCATATTTAATAAGGAGCAAAAGGGAATGGTTAGCAGTATCGTATTGAAAGTGGTGTAAGACTCCTATCCATCTTCCTGTGCGATGCATCTCCTCAGCGAGGGACATATAGTGGAGGTATCTGTTCATACATATGTCAGTCTTGCATGCTTAGGTATACATCTATAGAACTGCTTGAGTCTACATTCTTTAGCATTAGAATCTGGGGGTTTTATTGATGTCTTTGTGTGTGTCACACTTAGATTTGTATGTACTGTATATCTTAGATGTTATACTGCATGTACTAAGGATCGTCATGTATTCGCAGTGTATTGCAATTAAGGAGTAATTATGCAGACACTCTTCTGTTTTCCAGATAATCAGAAAATGTAAATCTTGAGTTTTGGTAGATTTAATTATTGTTAACAACTTTTATTTTTAATATCAATGTTAATCTGCATGGTACATGAATGACAGACTGTTACTGTTTAACTAAAGCCAACATTCTCTCTATTTTTATTTTAGGACCAAAAGGGCTTTTGTTCCCATAGCAGAATGTATTTTTGAACTTCCAAACTTCACAATGCAGGCCACTCGGGCTCAGACACTTCTGCTGCAAGCGATTTGCCAGAGCTGGACTCATAACATGGGAAACGGAGCCTCTCCAGGGGTGAATGAAGCTTTACTAAATGAGGTCTACATAGCATCAGGTAATGCTTGCCTTTGCTCCCTTCTTTTTTTTCCCTTTCCCTAAATGTCTTTATTCATTTTATTTTTAAAAAATTTTCCTGAACCTTTCTCACAGCTCGCAGGCACCAAAGAGTAGTCATTGTCGTTAATGGGGAAGGCAAGCTGGGTGAGGCTGGATGTTTCTTTTTTTCTTTCTATATTTTTTTTTTTACCAGCACAGCTAGTTGTGGCTGCTTCCTAATTGGCACATAGTTTCATATCAGCACACACAAATTAGGTCCTAGAAAGCCCTGCCAGAACTACTGCTTTTTGAAGATGAAAATAATAATATTCTTGATAAGTTTGCTGCTCAAACACAAGCTTAAATTGAAAGAAAAAAATCAAAATGTCTGTCTGCAGTTTTAAGCTTACATCTCCCCCCCCACAGGAAGTCACAAACAATGCCATATACCTCCCCAGGAGTCTGCACCATTAGGCACCCTGCCTGTGGCAAAATTGCCATTCTGAGGCTTTCTGTTCTTGATACTGAGACCAAGCTGCCAGTCATGTGTCACAGAAATTGGTCGTGTTGTGGAAAATATTTCTCAGAATACTGCATACTGCCCCCCCCCTTCCCTCACCCCTTTATAGATGACCACAAGTATTTCTTGGCTCCTTCCTTGAAAACGTTTCTTTATTCATGATTATGTAGATGTCTGCTCTACTGGCTTATTCTTATGTTCTGTTATTCTTATGTTCTGTTGTTATTTATGGCATTCTTCAAATGGTTTATGAATACTTGCCTCTGTTTGGCTGTCTGTTTTGTGATCTTTCCTGACTTTTTTGTTGTTGAAACGCTCTGTACAACTGTCTCGCTGTCTATCAATCAGCATTATTTTTAATTATTTTTAATTATGTCAGTCTAATGCTTGGTGAGGCTGCATTATTTTGCCACTTGCATCACTGGAAATTTGACACTTTCAGTGTGTGGTAAAATATATCTACATACGCGTATAGTCAGATTTGGAAAATTGGTGTTTGCTGCAGCTTTATTGTTTTCGCTGGACAGGTTGTGTAGTCATTTAACAATGTGCTACGGGGAGAAAATTGGTTGCAGACTTAAATTAAAACATAGCAGTCCAAAGAAGGCTCTCTAAATCTAGGTGCACAACTTGACTTCTAAAAGTTAGATCTGAGCACATTTCGTGTTCCAGAAAATGACTATAAAACTATTTAATGCAAGATTTCTTATGGAGTAAATTTTACCTCATAAAAATGAAATTCAATAAAACGGTAGCTTTCTCATGACGGTAGCATCTGGTGGATTCTCTCTCTCGAGCCAATATTTTCCAACTCATTAGGATCATGTTGGTTTGTATGTCGTCAACGCTGAGTTAGCCAAGCTACCTTTACTTACACAACTGCCAAATTATTAAATAGGTCTCTTGTGGAGTGAAGTCAAATATTCCTCTCATTTTGCCTTTTTGCCTTAGAACAGGCAAGAAAAGCAACCTACAGTAACATTTGCACATCTGGTCTTAACCACACTAGGTCAAAAAAAAAGAAGAAAACAACTGCATAATGTGATTCAGTATCTCCACCAGGTGTGGTTTAAAAAAAACAAAAACAAAAAAAACGGTATTACTGTTACTACAGTATGTATTGTTCAGTGACCTAGTCATTGGGTTATGTAATTCATACTGCGGGAGTTTTACTTTTGCCTCTTAAGTCCTCTGTTATGAAAAGCTATTGTCTCCCTAGTCACCGTGGATTGTGATAAAAACATTGAACATTTTAAATCTGCAGTCATGTTGGGTAACCACAGTGCCACAGTCATGTGCACACATTAATATCAGTCAAGACAGTACCTGGCACATTAAGCTGGTAATAATTCAGTATTTATTACTGTTGACTCATTACTGGGAGAAAACTCTAGTATGCGTAAATCAAATGTGATGAACTAGTATGTTTTGAGTGTTATATTTGTACCGTATGGCAATTTCCACGCTAACACGGTATACATGTGTAACACAAAGTTTGAAAAATAAAGGTATGAAAAGAGACCAAAAAATTACAATTTTGTTAAAATTGAGTCAATTTTATTGACATTTTATTATGAAAAAGTCAAATATTGGAGTCCAAGGTATTTCTTATGATGCTTTAATCAAAAGTTTTGTTGTTTGCACACAATTATCAGACGCCTTTATCCACGGCGACTTTGTGAGGGCGTGCCGAGTGGCTGATGTTAAACAGGGAGGACGCACAACCAAAAATTCAGTTAAAAGAAACCAATACTTTATTTGTGAACAAAAATAAGCTTGTTTTTTCAACAAATAACTATTTACCCTGGTCCTGGATCAAAACACACAAAAAAAACATTGGCAGATAACACAATCCTTCTATAGCTAGGCTACCACAGAGGCCAGGTACTAACCTCCAGCCCACCCAGAGCTCCTCATACTGCTCTTTATACCTTATCTCAGGTAGGTCCCTCCCGCAGCGAAACCATTACTGGGCAAATACCCATAATAATTATACATTAATCCAGATTATTATTATTATTATTATTATTATTATTATTATTATTATTATTATTATTATTATTATTATTTTATTATTATTATTATTATTATTATTATTATTATTATTATTATTCTCATTTACTCAATAAGAATGCTTTACTTCACATTAATTTCAATATAAACTCAATCTTATCCTTATTAAGTTTACCATTACTAATATAATAGGGTTAAACAAGATTAAACATCCCCTCTATGGAAAAGGTAAGCGCGGCCCTGAAAGAACAGCACATATCAAGCATGAGCCTCAGGTGCGCACTCCCCTTCCCACACAGACAACAGCCTGCCACAGAGAACAGGAGGACGTGCATTACCTGCACTCCTTAAATCCAATGGTCCAGATTCTTAAATAATTGTTAAGAATCTTAAAACTCACAACTCCTGTATGCATAAACATTTTCATTAGCACAGAATACAGAGAGATGGAAGATGTAATCCACGAAATAATTATACACTTCTGCAAGTAAGTGATAGGTCCTAACCACAATCACGTTCGTAACATGAAGGACCGACACCAACAGATCAATAACAGTAATAACACTATGACGCAAAATGACGACTCTCTTCAGTCAGAAGTCAAAGTCCCGGATAATGAATAATGAATGGCGCTGTTTTGGATTTACTACAACCGACTTCCTGGTTGTTACGAACATAGAAATGAGTGGACAGACTTCAGGACGCAAGATTAAAAACCTTAATTAGTGATTAACAAATTCCTGCATCCCCCCAAAAAAAAGTTTTAATAAAAAAGTACAGGTATAAGTTGGCTCCCAAAAAAGAAATCTTTGAGTATTATTCCTTCCTGAATAGCTGAAATAATAACTTTCACGTTTGTAACAGTGTGGACAGACACTGATATGAACGTAGTGCATTTTTTAAAAACTGATCTAGAATATAGAATTGCTTGCTACAGTGGTAAAACACACACTTGCGATAATATTTTAAGTTTTCTAGATTAGAATAAACAATTGAATTAGACATAATTGTGACAATATTGTTTATAAACACCCTGTAAGTCATCATGTTTTGCCATTTTATGTCACGTTTGAGAGGGATAGTATACACTTCCATGTTCTGATAAAATTTCTTCAACTTCCTTTTTTTTCAGACAAAGTTATCTACCCTAGATCTCCAGTGTATGTTTTATCTAATTCTAATCTCAAAGAAATCAAGCTGCAACTTGTCAATTTACTCAAACATTTACACATGTGTAAAGTTTCCAATAGCATGGAAATGCTCATGTGTAGTTTTACATCATTCAAGTCGTATAGAATGATGTTCCCTTGAGGCATCAAACCTATTTTTTCCATTTAATTATTTGTCCCTGGTGTAGTTGTGTTGTTTTATGCCATACTAAGTGCAGACCGGCTCGGGTAAAGGGGATATTCCCAGACGTTTTTTTCTCAAATCTTATTTGCATGCTTTACGCTGGTCGTAAATGCTGGATTATTTTATTTGATACCTTTCTGTATTGTGAATGTTGTGTTTTTCATAGTATATATGGACAGTTTTATAAAGAGGCAACTAAGTCTCATAATGTTTACCATATGCTTTCATTTGTGGAAGAATGATTTTAAAGATGAAGTACAATTTACTCTAAACCTTATGTATTTAAAACATTTTTAAGAGATCATTGCATAGCCCTGTTGAAGCTTATAATAACCTAAAATTGTTAATGTTTATTCTGATGAAGCAAACCATTTCCATATGTACAAATCTTTTGGAAGAAAATACAGAATAACATTTAGTCACAAACTAGTTTACTCAGTAGTTTATTACATTTGCCAGAATTATACCAAAAAAAAAATAGTTTGCACTATTTGCAATTTACTCTATGATACAGCAAATTGCTGTGTGTTTTTCTTTTAAAAGTAGAGTAGTTACAAAAGGAGTATGATTTCTGGTAGGTACTGCTCTCTATATTCAGTTGTTTCATTTTATACTCGCAGACTATGGCCTACCAAAAAATAAAAAACCTCAGCTGATTTGTGTTGCAGGGTAGTGGGGCATGCTATCCCCAAACACATAATTGTCTACTCTTCACAAATATCCAAAAGGTTTTAAGAACCGATCAGCACTAAGTTTGAAATTTGTGGCTCATTATAAAAGATATGGGTTTGGCTATTGTTCCATATAAATGCTTCCAGAATGGAAATGCTTCACTGATTACATTTTTTAATGCAGCTGCTGAGTGTCTCTGAAGGAGACACATGACAGTAGAGCACCTTTATCAGGAATGGGGTGTTTTGCACTTCATATTTCAACATATATAGTAATCATCCATAATTCACCTTCAATCATAGATTCTAAAGATAAACTTGTAAGAAACAAAGTCAAGTAGGCAAATGTCAATGTCAGGAATTTCAAAAAAAGTCACCAGGATGAAATCTAAACAACGATAAAAGTTCAGATGACTTTTGATTTATTAATTCCCATACCATGTTGCTATTTATCTTAAAAAATATAGAGGAAAGTTTACATTGCATGTAATCATCATGTTTATGTGAAATAGTAAACATTAAGCAATGGTGTATTGTTTGTGTAATGATGTAGAAATGTGGATGATTTTTGTTTGATATACAAGCTGTGACATAGCTTCTTCATGATTAAGATGCCCTGAGATACTGCCAGAATGGGAATGTGTTTGTTGTATGATGTAAGAACTTTTCTTTTTAATAATGCATCTTCTATACTTAGTTGAATTTCAGTCAATGGAAGATAAGGCTCTTTGGACATACAAGGTTTATGCTGTCCACTATTGTTAATGCTAATAAAACAAATAGTATTGTCAAATTTGATAAATATCATTAATAAACAGTTTATCAGTGTGACAGAAATCAGTGGCAATTAACCAAATATCAAAAGGTTAGAGAGATTTGTAAAGAACTTATTCAAAAAAGTATGAACAACAAAAGTAAAGTGTTATTGGATTAGAGAAATATCATCCGTGTGTGTCTGCTACAGGACATAAGAACATAAGAAAGTTTACAAATGAGAGGAGGTCATTCGGCCCATCTTGCTCTTTTGGTTGTTAGTAGCTTATTGATCCCAAAATCTCATCAAGCAGCTTCTTCAAGGATCCCAGGGTGTCAGCAACATTACAGGGGAGTTGCTTCCAGACCCTCACAATTCTTTGTGTAAAAAGTGCCTCCTATTTTCTGTTCTGAATGCCCCTTTATCTAATCTCCATTTGTGACCCCCATGTCCTTGTTTCTTTTTTCAGGTCGAAAAAGTCCCCTGGGTTGACATTGCCAATACCTTTTAGGATTTTGAATGCTTGAATCATTTCGCCGCGTAGTCGTCTTTGTTCAAGACTGAATAGATTCAATTATTTAAGCCTGTCTGCAAATTACATGCCTTTTAAACCTGGAATAATTCTGGTTGCTCTTCTTTGCACTCTTTCTAGAGCAGCAATATCCTTTTTGTAGCGAGGTGACCAGAACTGAACACAATATTCTAGATGAGGTCTTACTAATGCATTGTAAAGTTTTAACATTACTTCCCTTGATTTAAATTCAACACGTTTCACTATATAGCCGAGTATCTTGTTGGCCTTTTTTTTTACAGCTTCCCCACATTGTCTAGATGAAGACATTTCTGAGTCAACATAAACTCCTAGGTCTTTTTCATAGATCCCTTCTTCAATTTCAGTATCTCCCATATGATATTTATAATGTACATTTGTATTGCCTGTGTGCAGTACCTTACCCTTTTCTCTATTAAATGTAATTTGCCATGTGTCTGCCCAGTTCTGAATGCTGTCTGGATCATTTTGAATGACCTTTGCTGCTGCAACAGTGTTTGCCACTCCTCCTATTTTTGTGGGACATTTGTACATAGTTTATTTGCCACTTTTATAGGTATTTCTGTTATGGAGTGGCAGTCTGGCTTTGTGTGTGTGGTGGGGAACACAGCATTTCATATTAAACTGAACTGACTTGACCATTTCAAAAACTACTGTGAGTTAAAGCCTGCCTTTCCTCTATGCTTTATGCTGATCCAGACAAACCTTTACATTCCAGCACTTGATGGCTGTTTATTTCACCATTGTGACCTAAATGAAATTTATAATTAAAGTTCGGGAGGAGGGTCAGACACCAATCTCTGTGTCACCAAATTGAATGATTCAATTTACACATTAGCTAATTAAGATTGTTAGCACTATAAATACCCTCTTCACTTATCTCTCATTTGCGTTTCGATTTCATTGTAACCCACCACCTCCCCATCTCCACCTTTCTTAATAACAATTTCTATGTTTTATCAATGGGGGTCTCAGCCTCGTCCAGTCGGCCAGGCAGCGAACCCTCAATCCAAGTTAGGTTTGATGCCAAATGAATATGTATATACAGCATACTTTTCTGTAAAATCGCATACTCCGCATTCTTCACAATAAATATTTGTACGAAAACATTTTGTGATTGGTGTTTGTCCCGAACTACTGAATAATGAATTACGATGGATAACAGTGGCTCACCATTGCCGTACACTGATTTGTATGTGTCGGTGGTATTGATGGATAGATGCTGTGATATTTTCCATTAGTATTTAATGCTTCTAAGAGAATAGAGGCACAAACAAAACATTTAAAATCTAAACAATAAATAAATAAATAAATTCCTCTGACAAATTATTTTAAAAAAGTTTTCTTGATCTACACATTAAAGGACCTTCATACCAGTGCTATTACCACCTCCACCAAAATGTATTAGTATAATATTTTGCAGACCTTTTAATGTGTATTTTAATGTGTTCATTGATGTTAATAAGGTGGTCAGTTACCTGGGGGTGGGGGGATCACCAGAAAACATAGAGCAGTGTATTTAGATACACTGCTGTTTAGATAATTAAAGATGTCACTTAATACAGTGACATAGGTATGATGTAAGTGTGCCAAACAGCAATCTGAAATAATCCATTTTATGAAGAACAGCAGCGTTTTTAACATTGATTTCATACTTTGAGTTGTTTTAAGATGCTTAAAACATTTCTTAGCAAACTTTATAGGAAAGTTTATTCCTTTACAGTAAATGCAAAATATATATTTCAACTACTGTGGGTTTGTTTGCTGTGGTTACTTTGATATTTCCTCATCCAATTATTTGATTCCACAGTCTTCTAAAGGTCTTATAAAAGAGCATCTTGTTACAGTAATTTTACTCTGAAACTAGCAATGCGTGATGCTCACTCAGATCGTCACCCGTTTTGCATCACCCTATGGAATTAACTAATTTTGCTTCATAAAGTAGAAAGAAACCTGCTGAATAATGTTATGTTAACATATTGAATTGCATTAAAGTAGAGTGCAAAGTAGGTTTGAAATTAAGGTAGCAAAGAAATAAATTGGTAATAAACCTGTGTTTATGTGTTTTGTATGCATTTTCCCCAGCTGCTACAACCGGCAAGGGTAATTTTGGTATTAAAATGTATAATGGCAACATGTGCAATTAATACTGTACATTTCTTCATACACAGTATGCTTCATTGAAGTTGTTTCTTTTAAAAGCAGTTGGAGTATATTACAAACAGATATAGTTGGGCAAAGAACTAATTATTTATCATTGCATTCTAATAATATCAATACAAAAATAAGAAACGCTATTTCACCATTTGTGTCGCTTCCAAATAACTAATACAGGACACATTAACTGTGGTCTGATGTGTTGTCTATCTCTTTCTTGGTGAACCACAGTGGCATTTACTGGCAATTGCTTCAAAGCTCTACTGTTTTTCATCTACTGTTGTTAGCCAAATGTGTCGTATGAGCATTTACGAAAGCCTGGAAAACAGTTCTCATGGAGTGTGTTTTAATGCTGTATCATACCAGTGGCTAATCACATCTTTACAAGTGGGGTCTTAGGAATTTCCAACAACGTTTTTTAAAACAAGTAGGAAAGTAGTTGTGTTCAAATTTGCTTTCTTTTTCAAGAAGCACTCACTAACAGAGCTGTAGTCAGTACTACACATGATATCATTTGGCCCCCAAAAAAAAAAAAAAAGCCAGTAAAGATGTCTCTTTCAAGGATCATGGAGGGTGAAAGTTGCCAGTTTAAGTCATATAGAGTTGCAAAGGCTTTCCTTAGCATTTTGATTTTAGCACTGTGTATTTTTGGATGTGTTATTAACCTTATTAATACCATATCATATTATGAACTACTTGAGGAAGTGAGAGATGTTTGATCTTCTGGCAGTATAATCAATCCGTCCTGAGAATTGTTTTTCAGCTTCTGTATTTGTGAAAAAAAAGTGATTTACTATACAGAATTAGAAGACAAAATGTTCATATTTCAACACCTATTTACCCTTGTACATTTGTCACTATGGGCTGGAGAAGCAGTGCTGTCTTTCTCAAAAACAATCACTGTTAAATGATTTTCTTGCAAATATAAATTGTGTGGTGTGCTGCCTCAAGCCCAGAGCATACATACAAGGGCAGGCATACAGTATCTGTCTGAAGACATTGCTTTGATTTATATCATACTGCACATATCGTTTTTTCCGTCAGCCAGGTTCAAAATTGAATAGCACATACTGGTGCTGTATCTATACATATTTTTTGTTTTAACGCAGCAGATGTTCCATAAAAATGACACAATTCAGGAGTTATTTACTAAGCATGTTTTAGAAATTAATTTAGCATTCGTCCTTTCCCCCCACAAAAATGCAAACTTGCATTGTTCTCCCTGGACCTGTTGCTTGGATGACTAATCCAGCTGCTGAAGTCTCCCTTTGTGTGTGTGTGATGGAACACTTGGCCTGATAGCCCACAGCTGTTTGTTTATGTATTTGTGTGCACCTGCAGGCTCCTGACAAATAGCTGCACTGTGCAGAGTATACAGAATTGCCCTGGTATTACTACAAATAAGGAAGTTTGTTTTTTGATGTCCATATGGCGTTTGGATTGTAGAAGCAGCTGGCAAAGAGATCTTACTGTTTGCAGGTGTACAGCTGCCAACTTATGTTAAGAGAAATAGAGATATTTCTTTAAAAAAGAGGTAGTTCTTTTTTTTGGCAGTTTATTGTTAAAATGAGTATTTCTCAGTTATTTAAGAGCAGTTGGATAACCCTTTTGAACCTGAGCATTTCCAGAATGTATTGCAGTTTGTCTGTTACAGGTAACAGTTGAGGTTAGGTTTAAACGATTCAAGAAAAGAATGAAGGTGGTTAAAGGTGTCAGGTGACTTTACTGGGATAGATGAAAACTTAATATGAGCAATAAAAATACCAAGTCATTCTGTTCCAAGAGGTCCAATTTCCATAGGAAAATGTGCTACCCAGTTGAATCAATTGTATACACTTGATGCTTTCTTATTTAACAAATCAATACCAACCTCTTTGGCAAACGGTTCTCATTCAAATATATAACTGATTCAGAAATGTTACTTACCAGTAGTAGTAGTAGTTGTATTTTATTATTATTAGTTTTAACAAATGTTAAAAGATTTCCTTAACAGGGCTGAAATAGCTACTTAGTTCCTGCTCCTTAATATGGCATTACAAAGCAAAGGTCCTTCTTTTGTAAGCAAATTATGTCTAAGTGATTGTGCCCGTCAATGAAAGCTCTGCCATGTGGTGGTAGCTGACCGCGACTGCAGTTTTGCATCCCAAGCCCAAGACGAGGGAGCTAGCACTGTTAGAAAACTATTTTTGTCATTATTGTCTTTAAAACAACACTTTAAAAACTGTATTTACCTGAACTTGTAATGATTAGTTGGGGACCCTTCCTCTGAGACGTTTTGGAAAATAAACCTGAAAATTTTCACTTTATTGTGTAATTTCATAATGCCTAGAAACTTTTCTTAAATCCCAACTAATTTTAAAGCACCGGCTTTCTGATGAAAAGAGAGGGAAAGGACATCTAGCTGCGTCTGCCCGTTGAACATTTCCAGACTCAAAAGGCCTAGCTAGGTGAAGGGTATTTCTTTCTGATGTGTGGGAAAAGGGAAACCTTAGTGCGGTTGTGGTTGCCTGTTTTCTACCAAGTAATTTTAGAAGGATGGCCTAAACCTTGAATTTAAATTCCTGCTCTTTTTTAATATTGCAGATTTCTGGCACAGCATCTTTTATTACACAAGTGGGATATTATGTTGCAAGGAAGGCCTTGCTACATGTAGTGCCAAGGTTGAACTTCCTACAGTCAGATATCACTTCAAATGCTTCTGCCGCTCCTGCAGGTTGCAAACACATGATTGAGGGGCTTCTAGTGCTCAGCTCACACACAGATGTCTTTCAGTAACTCTAGCCAGTAATTTCTTCAAACTGTTCTGTTTATCAGCAGCACATGTCATCAATCCTGAGTGGACACTCCAGTCAAGCTCTAGAATCCATCTTGGCTTACTGGCATAGCTACAAACAGGTGAACAGGCGTAAAGCAATTTGTGGAGCTTTGGGGATGTCAGACAAAAGACAGGCAGAGTATGTGCATTATACAAATCACATACTTAGCCTGTTCCAGACACAAATGATTTCTCCAATTGCGAAGGTCACATTAACAGATTGTTCTGTCTTTACCAAAATAACTATCAGTACAAAGGGAAGGATTGGTTCTTTCCTGTGACTGTTTAAAAATTATAATCAATTAACTGGAGCTGCTCCAAAGAAAGTGGGGTTTAAGCTGCTTTATCAAAACTTGTGGCTACTTTATTAATTATGTATTGATAGCTGCTATTATTTATATTACTGTAAATACTTTCCATGGGTTCCTCAGTACAATTACCTAGTGCTAGTGAAGTTAAAAATATGAAGTATAATATATTAGTGTGAAATCAAAAGTATTTCTCTATGGGCAGAGCTTTTATTAAAATATGCTTGGACAGTTAAGATGACAGAAAAGTTTTTCTTTTTAGTTATCCATTTTCATGCAATAGTATTTGTGTACATGCTTACCCATAGCATTTTAGGTCTGCCATGATCATTTCTATGAAATGACTGCAAATGTAGTTTAAAAACCCATAATACAATTTTACTGGGAAAGTGAGATCACCTTTTTTACATGTATTTTCTTAAGTAACCATGGTGCATCAGGAGGACAGTACACTTTGAAAAGGCATGTTATGCTGGGTCTTGTCTATCTTACAAACTGCTGATCTGAGACTTTTTATTCACATCAGCTCCATGTGCTGGGCAATATAATCTGAAATATATATTCACTAGGGAGGAAAATGGAATAGATTACACATGCTCTTTCTAAGTGAAATGAATATAAAACTCCATTACTCAGCGTGCACAGGTGCATTTTATAGAGGATCTTAAATGAATGAAGGAGTACTGTTAAGTGATGGGGTGTTAGGGTGCAGTGCCTTTAACCAGCTTTCTTTTGAGATGTCCTACTGTAATGTCCTTTTCAACTGTTATGACTAAAGGTTTATAATTTCCAATGCCTTTTGATCTTAACAGAAAACTGTTGCTGCTTCTCTCTATAAAGTTGACATGTCCGTTAGTAGGAGAATTATGTTGAAGAGAGAGCTGTAGCGTTTCCTTTTGAGCACAAGGTACCAATCCTGTGATGCTCACAGCAAGAGACTGATCCCTTAGCCTTCAGTATTTATTTAGTTCATTCTTGATTACACCGTTACTATTGTGCTGTCAGGTGACTGGTGCTTTCATCTCCACCCATGACAAGCACTCCTAAAATACACCTTCATCCATACCTTCATTCACTCAATGATAAATCCTTGGGTAAAACTATAAGATGCTCATGAAAAAAGGGGCAAAATAAACACTAAAACAGTTTTTATGACGAAACATTTTCTACTACTTTTGACCCCTTTTTAAATATAACGCACACAAAATCCTGTCAAAGCTTTTTACTACATATAAGTTATTCATTCTCTTTTTTTATGAAAAACAATCCTAATAAAAGTAACAAGCTAGAAATAGATAACTCCTAGTCCTACATTTAATTTAAGGTCCTGGAATAAGTACACGGTTGGTGAGCTGGGGTATGTGTTCTGGATTGAAGTCTTGAAATTGAAAATGAAAATTCTTAAAACCAATGGAAATGTTGGTTTCATCTGTCAGCATCTTCTTTCTTAAGTTGTTGTTACATACTCTCTAGTGTGTTTTTTATGGAAGTAAGGTATAGTTACAATGTAAATCGATTTTACCGCCATTTTTAACTTCAGCAAGACTAATTTGCTTGCCTTTGTGACACACATTTATATTGTTGTCAATAATGCAGTTTTGTTTCTTTGTTTTTTGTCGTCAAAAACAATCTCCAGCAATATCTTGCTGTACTGACTGAGGGTTCTGCACATTTTGAGAACTGAAAAAATGGTTACAGTAATTCAAATTTAATTAATAAACAACACTTATTTATTCAAGTAGTATACTTTTTAGATTTTAAATAGAGTAGTGTAAACATTTCAAAATGGATTGCATTTGGTTGTGTTTTTTCTGATGTGGTCATGAACACATTAACAGCTTGTAATGTAGAACAAGGTTAAATACAATTAAAGCCTTACGTTTGTGATTTTTTAGTCTTGAAACTTCTATAAATGTTAGACTGTATTTTTGATTCAAGTGAAACTTGCCACAGAAGACATTTTATTTTCTTTCTCCAATATCTGGCAGTTAAGTTGCTACTTACATCTGCTATATTTGAAAATGTAAGATAATGTTTAAGTATGAAGTCCTTTCAAAAGTCATGTCACAATTAGCTTAACAAGTTCTTTGATTACATGGTGATGATTAAGACACAAAGGACAGGATTTTCAAAAAACAGTGTTTTGTATCAAACTTGTGGTATAGTAACGAGCTTTAGTAGCAAGTGATTTTCAAATTAAATGTGTTAATTAAATCAATCCATTAATGCTTTGAAATTGAGTTGATGAGGTCGTTAATGAACGCATTTCTCATTAAGCTTAATTATCGCAGGTCACCTACATCACTTCCTGTCTCAACGACTAGATAAGGGGAAACATTTATCAAAATACATGTTAACGAGATCAAGAAAAATTAGCATAATTCGCTGTTATGGAAACTACTAGCGTACAGGGAGGCAGCTCTCCCACCAGCGAACAGCAGCCAATGCAAATAAAAAATAATGGGGCATTCTATATTGTGTATAATTTGTAAACTTCATTTAAAATTGTGCATTTTGTCATGCAGAATGTACATTTATTTAGAAAACTTTACATATTCAATGCTGATTTACGGTTATCTGGCGTGTGGGTAAAAATCGGACAGCATGGATTTATCCTCTTTCGGGGGGGATATTTTGCCATAGCTTACTATGTATAACTCTTTTAATTTGCATGTTGTAATCTTTTTTTGGTTAAAAAGAAAACAAAATACCGTAAGCCATCTATGTATATTGGTTGGAATTTATTTTCTTATGTTGACATCTACTTTTGTCTGTATTAGTGTGTACAATTGTAGGCTGTAAATAAATGTTTGAAGTTCCGTTCGTGTTTGTAGTTTGCTATATTTTACACATGTATACCATGTATGTAACACTTCATTATATATTTATTAAGCTTTTAAAATTGCGATAGAACTCCCTAACCCAATACACAATTTGTTTATAATTAATTGTTTGGTGATTTCCTCTAATCATGCATGTTCTCTGGTACTCTTTGCTCGCCTCCGTGATAAATAAACTCAACAAGATTAGAAGTAGCCAACGAACACTTACAGTATTATAAGAACATTTTATATGCATACAAACATGTGAAGATGAAAGTGTACATTGTACATAAAGTGTGGGGGGAGTCTGACAACGTTACGAAATACGTTTAGGCAAAATCCATGTCAATGATCTCGATCACATTCCTAGTGGATCTGTGTGTCCTTGTATACGCCTGTCCTTTGATCTTGTGTGGATAAGACACAGGTGTTAGAAGCCAAGGACGCATTGCAAATCCACAATCACCTAAAGAAAATTTATTGTAATACCTAATATGCTGTTTTCTATATAAAGATTTCAGTTGTATAATTCAAATAAAATCTACAGTAGAGTAGATTTTCCAAGTGCAAATGTTATGACACGGATTTGCATTTAAATTCCCACGCAAACAAAATAAAATAGTCGCAAAAAACACTGCTCGTTAAGACATTAACATTATTTGTAAATCAACATAATTTCGGAAATCACATTAGCACGATTATTTAATAAAGAAATAGACATAACGACCGCTTGAAAATGCCAAAATCAATGCTACAGTGCCTTGCGAAAGTATTCGGCCCCCTTGAACTTTGCGACCTTTTGCCACATTTCAGGCTTCAAACATAAAGATATGAAACTGTAATTTTTTGTGAAGAATCAACAACAAGTGGGACACAATCATGAAGTGGAACGAAATTTATTGGATATTTCAAACTTTTTAACAAATAAAAACTGAAAAATTGGGCGTGCAAAATTATTCAGCCCCTTAAGTTAATACTTTGTAGCGCCACCTTTTGCTGCGATTACAGCTGTAAGTCGCTTGGGGTATGTCTCTATCAGTTTTGCACATCGAGAGACTGAAATTTTTGCCCATTCCTCCTTGCAAAACAGCTCGAGCTCAGTGAGGTTGGATGGAGAGCATTTGTGAACAGCAGTTTTCAGTTCTTTCCACAGATTCTCGATTGGATTCAGGTCTGGACTTTGACTTGGCCATTCTAACACCTGGATATGTTTATTTGTGAACCATTCCATTGTAGATTTTGCTTTATGTTTTGGATCATTGTCTTGTTGGAAGACAAATCTCCGTCCCAGTCTCAGGTCTTTTGCAGACTCCATCAGGTTTTCTTCCAGAATGGTCCTGTATTTGGCTCCATCCATCTTCCCATCAATTTTAACCATCTTCCCTGTCCCTGCTGAAGAAAAGCAGGCCCAAACCATGATGCTGCCACCACCATGTTTGACAGTGGGGATGGTGTGTTCAGGGTGATGAGCTGTGTTGCTTTTACGCCAAACATAACGTTTTGCATTGTTGCCAAAAGTTCGATTTTGGTTTCATCTGACCAGAGCACCTTCTTCCACATGTTTGGTGTGTCTCCCAGGTGGCTTGTGGCAAACTGTAAACGACACTTTTATGGATATCTTTAAGAAATGGCTTTCTTCTTGCCACTCTTCCATAAAGGCCAGATTTGTGCAGTATACGACTGATTGTTGTCCTATGGACAGAGTCTCCCACCTCAGCTGTAGATCTCTGCAGTTCATCCAGAGTGATCATGGGCCTCTTGGCTGCATCTCTGATCAGTCTTCTCCTTGTATGAGCTGAAAGTTTAGAGGGACGGCCAGGTCTTGGTAGATTTGCAGTGGTCTGATACTCCTTCCATTTCAATATTATCGCTTGCACAGTGCTCCTTGGGATGTTTAAAGCTTGGGAAATCTTTTTGTATCCAAATCCGCTTTAAACTTCTCCACAACAGTATCTCGGACCTGCCTGGTGTGTTCCTTGTTCTTCATGATGCTCTCTGCGCTTTAAACGGACCTCTGAGACTATCACAGTGCAGGTGCATTTATACGGAGACTTGATTACACACAGGTGGATTCTATTTATCATCATTAGTCATTTAGGTCAACATTGGATCATTCAGAGATCCTCACTGAACTTCTGGAGAGAGTTTGCTGCACTGAAAGTAAAGGGGCTGAATAATTTTGCACGCCCAATTTTTCAGTTTTTATTTGTTAAAAAGTTTGAAATATCCAATAAATTTCGTTCCACTTCATGATTGTGTCCCACTTGTTGTTGATTCTTCACAAAAAATTACAGTTTCATATCTTTATGTTTGAAGCCTGAAATGTGGCAAAAGGTCGCAAAGTTCAAGGGGGCCGAATACTTTCGCAAGGCACTGTACATACCGATTTCTTGATTAACACTGGAGTTATCATTTACAACCTTTTGAAAATCCTGCCCATACTGCATACATATAACTACTGGCGTAACTCCTCTTTTAGCTAGAATTTGAAGACACACTTTTTTAAAAACTTTAAAACCAAGTGTGAATAAAATTACTTTCTTTTAAATAAAGAAGGTACTGAATTGTGGCACTATAATTTTTATTTAATTCAAAAGAGTGTGTATTTACAAAATACAGTTCTAACTTAGCATTATGATAGATTTGCTCTTGACTTACTAACAACATTATTATAATTAGCGCTACTCTTTGACTACCTTATCTGAGGTAACATTAGGCAGTTCAGGGTAAGTGCTTTTCGTGGTCTGTGGAACCAGCCATGTATCTGATATCACTTCAATCTTCTGTGTATTGCGTGTGTGTTAGAATGCTTTATTTTCTGTTTGTTGGCCTTCACATTAAGCTTTACTGAACGTGCCTCTCTTTTATAACCTAATCACCACAACAAGAGGAACAGAGGAAAGACAAGGGGGTATTTCTGGGAATTGCACCTGTGGCTACTAATTTGTAATTGGATCTAAACATTTTAAATAAAATCTTTTAACATTTTCACTCTTAACATTACAGCAGGTTTATTGCCCTGTTGATTTTGTCAGGAGCCACTGGGGATATTTTGACTTTCACGTCTAATGTAAATACACACAAAACACCCATAAGAACACCTGATGTGGTAAACAATTAAACTGCAACGATATTTAAAGGGAATATTAAATATTTACATACAACAGACCAGTTAATTTTCATTTTTTCTTTTATTAGGTGTGAAATCTCAGAATCCACCGCCAACACTCGAGGGCTCTATCCAGAATGTGGAATTGAAGTACTGCTGCAAATCATTGGTCAAATGTGCCTCTGGGACTGTGGGATCAATTAAAGTATGTGCCAAAGCCCCAGGTATGTGCAGCTGGACCATGTAAAACTTTATTGCCTGTGTAGGAGAATTGGCCTAACTTTTTACAGGGGAAGTTACTAAAAATTATTATATTTGCTGTTGCTATGAAACAGACTTTCTTCTTCTTCTTCTTCTTCTTCTTCTTCTTCTTCTTCTTCTTCTTCTTCTTCTTCTTCTTATTATTATTATTATTATTATTATTATTATTATTAGTTGTAGTTGTTCTAGTAGTGGTAATTTATTTTATCAGTTTAATTACTTTATACACAAATATTTAATGAGATTGCTGGTGAGATTTCTGGTAAAATATATTTATTTTGCTGATGCTAATTTGATTCCCATGTCACATAAATTGCTCTGGGCTTTTGTAGTTTGTTTTTTATTAATGAAAAATTAAAAAGTAAAATGTTTTGAAAGGAAATATAAAACTACTCTGGGGTCAGTGCTATGTGATCATTTATAAAGCTATGGTCATCATAATCAGTAAAAACACTACTTAAATATATTATTATTATTATTATTATTATTATTATTATTATTATTATTATTATTATTATTATTATTATTATTATTATTTCAATATAAAATGTAGTTTATTGGCAGGTTAAACAGTTACTTTTTAAAGTACCCTTTCTGTATTGTTTTTCTATTGTCTTTTTCCTCTGTAGTGTTGTTGTTGTTGTTGTTGTTTTAGTCCAGGCAGTCTCTTTAAAGATACTTTATACCAGACCCAGAGTTGACTAACACATTCTCTGTTTCACTATCTGCTAACATTATTGATATTTGGACTCTAGGAGAATACTTGAAATGTATTGTCCTCTGTATTTTTGCTTCAGGTTATTTACAGCGCAATGGCTGCTCTAGATATTACCATGTATAATAAGGACTCTTTGTGCTCTGTATAAAAGGACAGGTTCAGAACTGTCTTTATCTGAGTATGATGTTCCTGACCACAGGATCACACTGAGGATTGCCACTGGCAGGTCTTGGGTGCTTAGTTAAAGAATAATTCTTTACTGCAGGAATCCAAGATCTTGTGTAATTCAGCAATTTTTACCTGAAAACAGTGCAGTGCTTTCTTAGACTAAACATTGCAGGAGAGTTACTAACATTAATGCAGTAGTCGAAGAGTTCTGGCATATTTTGATGTGCTTTCCTGAAATATTGCAGTCTTTTAGTAAAATTCTTTTTTATCTCAAAGACAAGCGGGTTGGGATGTTAAGAGTGTAAGGGGTGTTAACTATTAAAGTTCACAACATCAAAGTCACCCTGGAGCTGTAACTGTTCCGATTCTTTAGGATCAAGTGAAGGAGAAATGAGTTCCCCTGATCCAGGGTCCCTCAGACACTAAAGAACTCCACATGAGCAAGTGACTGAATGAAAGCAGAAAGCCAGAGTCACTCCTCGCTCCAGACCTCCTTGCCTTCACTGTGCAAGTCCCTCAGCCAATAGAACATTGTAATAATTCTGATAAGTACAGTACATGCTGCCTGGCTTTTCATCTGTGTGCCTGAGAGTTGTACCAGGACAAGGGAGATATGGAGATAAGTATGATGTCCCAAGTGTGACTCTTTTGACATCTGCAGTTTTTACCTTTCTGTTGTCTGTGTTTGTTTGCAGTTGCAGCACTATCTTCTGTAGATTCCAGGTTGTCACCGAGTTTAACTCATTTTATGAATCACAAACTTCTGTATGTAGCTGTTACTCTACAGATCAATATGAACCTCTTCTGAAACTCAGCTGGAAACACTCAAAGAGGCGAGTCATAAATTTTGTCTTGTTTGATAGATGCTTTTAGATTGAGATTTTCTTATGGCTCAGGCAGCACTGTGATGCTGTGTCTGCCTCTGCTATATTTGAACCTTCTCTAGTGACTGCTGGGAGAGTTAGGCCATATTGACAGTAAATAACACATGTAATTAGTGCTGGGATGAGCACAGGATTTTCACGTTCGGATATTCGCTCATAATTTAAATATTCACCGTTTTGGTTCTCGTTTATTGCATTCCACATAACAAAGTCGCAACAAAAATATATACTATATACAATCTATATTAAAATCACAACACAACATTTATAGCAAGTTGGAC
Organism: Acipenser oxyrinchus oxyrinchus; assembly: GCA_030684275.1. Classification (NCBI taxonomy): domain Eukaryota; kingdom Metazoa; phylum Chordata; class Actinopteri; order Acipenseriformes; family Acipenseridae; genus Acipenser; species Acipenser oxyrinchus. Next base: position 61,676,718 of record CM060250.1, read on the forward strand.
ACTGTTTAAGTGAGGCATTTCAGAATGACGCGCTTGCCTTTTTTCTGTCATGAGATTCTCATTCGCGCTAAAGCAGCACAGCGCTTTTTTGACCCAGATAGCTTTCCATAGAGAGCACTAGGCTTGCACATGCATAATCTGGTTTGTTTACTTTTTGCTGTCCAAAACTTTTAAATAGAGGCTGAAGAGCTGCTGTGTTGATCCTGTGTTTTATATATATATATATATATATATATATATATATATATATATATATATATATATATATATATATATATATATATATATATATTTTATAATCTTGCTTATCACACAGTTCTTTTTCATTTGCATGTTTGAAACTGTAGCGCAACTTCTGGTGAGGCGGTAAATAAATGCAAGGTATTTTTGTAATTTCTAGCGAATAAGAACATCTGATTTTTGTATCTGAATACATTTCCTAAAATATTTGTTCGGATATTTGTCCCAGCACTACGTGTAATATACTTTACTGTGTGAGGACCCTTTCATTAATTGCTTGCCCTTAATATGTTCGCTTTATATGTACGTCAGACAGAAACAACAAAGAAAGCACTGCATATTAACTGATGCACATGGTGTTATTGCTGAAAAAGTATTTAAGACTCTCTGAAAGCTAAGTAAAGTTCTGGGAAAATCCAAAGGAAAAGCGATTCCCGCGCTGGATTATCTACAGAGTGCCGTTAATTTCAGGTTGCATTTAAGTGGTCTCTTTGAGCCTAGGAAGATGCCTTTCACAACTGCAGTGGGGCAAAAACAGGACCTTAAAGGGATTTGTTCCTTTCCTAGGCATTTTTTAAACTCAGTTTCACTTGTTGGCAAATTGTAATATGTTTTATTAAAAACAGTAAAATGAAAAATGCTTTCTTTAGGAACCTTAGCACCCCTTTAATAAAACTTTAAGGACTGTTTTAACACATGTTTCTTTTTTTTTGTTGAGTGTTTAGAAACATTATCTTAGATTAAGCAAGGCAATGAAGATTAAACTTGATTTCATTAAATGGACTTTAACAAAGCAATCCATACAGTTTAGTAAAACGTGTGTGTGTGTAGGCCAAAGTCATCTTATGAAAAACTCAAAACAGGTACTGTAGTGCAATTGCAGTTTGATTGAACAATGAATGTACTGCTTATAAAATGTACCTCAACCATGCTCTGAAGGGGCCATATAAAATGGACAGATCAGTGGTACTGTAGTTCAGTAACAACTTCCTTTACTATTTATAAAACTGTATGTGATATTACATCTTTAAGTTCGGTCAATTTAAAATATTATTTAACCATTGAGGCCCTGAGCAAGAATATATAGTTCAAATTCATCCAAATGATTTGGATAAATATCCTGACATTTTTGATCACCTGATGGTAAAAACTATAAACAACTATTGAGAAGCTGTTGTTCAGTAAACACCCTTCTGTTCTCCACATTATTGATGTCCATGCCTGATATATGATGTATGCATGATTTTTCATAATAGCAGTGGAAACTTTGTCAAGATATCTGACTTTACCTATTTGATCTATGCCCAGGCTGGCACTACAGCAGCTCCTAATGAAGTCACGAATAGCATGCGCCCATCACTACTGCTCCACTTAGTAAACGCCAGTGAATTGAGCTGCAAAGCTGTGGCTTGCACAGGTCTTCTTGGGTTTATTTTACACATTTGTGAATTCCCTCGAGAGTTGTAGAGTTTAGAATAAGATTGATGCAATTGAAATACTTCACAGATGTACTTCACGCCCAAGTGGTAATATCACTCACTCAAATCTCTTTCCAAATATGAAGTGACATGGTATTGAATGCACTCTGGGACTGCTCTAAAACTGATCTTTCTGCTGGCAAGTGATACTTTTCAGAGCCAGCAGAATTATTAACCCCAGACATAAACTGCATCCCAGAATAATTTTTTTGGGAACTAAACTTGTATCTTGGACAATGCTAACCTACATAATTATTTTTTCTCTGCTGCTTGTTGCCAAAATTATTTTTAAAAACAAGATATTTCTCCTGAACCATCACTGGAATACCCCTGCTCCAAATACCAAATCCAAGAAATGAAATATGAGTACTAAGCCCCTTAGTCTTAGTTGGCATGAGAAAATGATTCCCTGGTTCCCTGAAAGAGAAAACGACCACCAACCAATACTTTTGGGATATGCCTGCCACACCACAGGTCAGGTATTCACTGAGCATTTTATATCAAAGCTGCTGATAAGCCCCTCCGTGGAGTGACATCCTTGGTCCCGCCCGCTGAGGGATTAAATAGTCACTACGCAGAGATCTCATTCTCTTTTGCATCAAACCCGAATGCGGTGGTGCGACCTAGAGGTTTGGTGGTCATCTTCTCTTTCAGGAAACCTATTGTTCCCTTTCAATTCGAAGACAACCACCAACCAGTACTTTTGAGAAAAGTATACCAAAGCCGTCGCGAGGGAGTGTAAGCGGCCAGCATATGAAGGACGTTTCTCTACCACCAGGAGGCTGTGTGGTCCAGTGGTTAAAGAAAAGGGCTTGTAACCAGGAGGTCCCCGGTTCAATGTATGCGGAGTAGCCCAGCTAGCCGCAGGACAAATATCAGTCAATGAAGCTCCTCTAAAGAGGTCCCATGACGTAGCCGCACCTCTGGCAGAGTGTGCGGCCACCCTCCAAGATATATGCAGTCGAAACTGTGTCTGCAAACCAGTGGGACAGTTGCTGCTTCGAGAGGACTTGACCCAGGGTCCTTTCATCATGACAGACGAAGAGCTGGTCAGACTGACGCAGCACTCTCGTCCTATCTACATAACTTCTCAATGCCCGCACTGGGCAGAGGGAATTCAATCTCCAATCCTCCTCCAACTCAAAAGGAGGAGGATGGAAAGCCCCTAACTCCACCGATTTGGTTCAAGTGGAATGCAGGGTTCATACGTAACTATAGCCTGTTTCCATTATCCCAAACGTGCATACAGGAACTGTGTACCGACAGAGCCTGTAGCTCACTGACCCGCTTAGCGGAGGTGATGGCCAATAAAAGGCTTTCTTCACAAAGAGATATTTCAACTCTATGGAATGTATAGGCTCAAACGGGGCCTTAGTGAGAGCCTCCAATTCCATGTCTAGACTCCACTCAGGGAGGACGTCCTTTCTAGGAGGATGTAGCCACCAAGCACCCTTTAGAAAATGGGTCGCCAGAATATGGGCGCCAGGGAAAACTCAATACTCAGGGAAAAGTCAATAGGGACATGGCATACAGATATAGCTGCTAGGTACAGTTTCAGCATAGAGGGGGACCTGCTCACCTCCAGAAGACCTTGCAGAAACTGTAAAATAGTTGCTATAGGGCAATAGATGGGGTCATGACCTCTGGTCATACACCACTTTTGAAAATACCTCCACATCAAGGCTGTAGGTCACCAAGGAGCCAAAGGACCGATGCACTGATGCACTGAGGCACAGGGGCACCAAAATGTGCCCAGGCCACCGATGCAGGGCAGCTCTTGATCGCAGAGGGTGCCAAAGCACAGAGGCGTCAAAGCTGTAGGTCACCGAGGCGCGGAAGCACCGGGGCACCGAGGCACCGAAGTACCGAGGGCGCTGAGGCCGAGACACTGGGGTTCTGAAGCACCAAGCACTTAGGGCTTCAAGCACCAAGGGTACTGAGCTGTGTGTCTAGTCTGGGCGGTTTGCAGTCACACAACCAGAAACAGCGCGTAGCTTGCAATGGTGTGGAGCGTAGCCTTCAGACAATTGCAGTCTGGTCTGCGTGCAGTCACACAGCCAGTGCAGCGCGAAGCTTACAGCGGAGTGGAGCAATCCTCTGATGGTCCCGTCTGGAACGCTTGCAAAACACAACCGATGCAGCGGGGTGGCACAGCCTGCAGACGTGGAGAAAAAACGACAGACAGACAGAGCAGCTTTGATATACAATGCTCAGTGAATACCTGACTTGTGGCAGGCATATCCCAAAAGTATTGGTTGGTGGTCGTCTTCGAATTGATAGGGAACGTTTACTATTCATGCTTAGTCTGATGCAAAGAGGCTGGAAAAGTAACAATGTCATACATGTCAGTATATGGAAATATGAAAAAAATATGCCGTATGATCTGCCCCTTAGGGTCACACAGCGAGGCAGTGGCTGAGCTGGGATCAGAATCCAGGATCCTCTAACTTAGACCTTTGTTTCACCCAATACACCAAAGTGCTTCCTATTAATCTTGTTTGTAGTAATAGTTTTATGACACTGGTGGAGTTTTACTGCAGATCTTATCAGTGGCAGCTAATTCAAGCAATATAAAATCAATTAAACCCAATGATGAGAATTATATGAAAAACATATACATATCATCCTTTTATATTCTTCAATACGCTGCACTCCCTGGGACAAAGTCATAGTTCAACATTTCGGATCATGACATAAAATTGTTTACGTTTTTGGCATGGAGATCAAACACTTTCTATTTTGAGCTCAGGTTTAACTCATGAGGCTAAGTTGACTTTTGTGTTCCACATTTTACATTGCCTTTTATGTTTGATCCCACTAAACCTTATGCCTTCATGCAGTATTTCAATTTTGTGCATGTTCTCCAGCTTCATTGTTTTCTCATTTCTAAACTGGGTGTATGTGTTTGCTGATCAAATTCCTAGTATGATTCTTTCAAGTCCACTCACGGCCGGATCCTTGTGTGTGTGATTGTTGATCGAATAGTTGGTATAATTATTTCAAATCCAGTTTTGCAGCAGTTCATCAACAGTAAGAGATAATATAGCAGCCTGAAAAGTAAAACCACCCCATTTATTATATACAGATGCAAAACTTGGATTTCGTGAATCTGCACATAAACTACAGTCACAATCCTGTTCAATTTTACATAAAAAATATAAATCATATTTGTCTTTTCTACATTCTTCCATAGTTTAGTCGTGATTACAGTATCATAAAGGAGACCTTGTTGACATTCTAGTTATTTATTTTACATTCACAAATGTAGTTTTAGCAGAAGTTTTATGCTTTCTCCCATAATCTTTCTCCTTCATTTCAACACTGTGACCCCACAGATAAGCTTCAGCTACTACTTGCAGCAGTAGGAGGTTATACATGACACCATCAGGCTTTTACAGCCTATAAACTGAAAACACAATTTAAAAAGGGATCATGTGTTTTTCCCAAAATTACGTTATTACACTGATACAGAGGCTTTTACCTGCACACTTCCAATTGTTATACAGCACACCCTCGCTATAACGGCCTTCGTTATAACAAACATTTGGCTATAACGAACCTGGCCCCTGAACCCCAAATATAAAATAAAATAAAGATCATATAAACACACACTGGCAACATCCCAGTCTGTACGCACAGGATGCCACCTCTGCAGTGAAGTCAACTCTTTTGTCTTAATAAAAAGCAGGCGCTGTGCAACCATGCCTCCAAAAAGAAAATCATTTTATGTTTCAACAAAGCTGGAAACTATATTGATCATTTGAAAGAAGCAGTAACGCACGCATATCTCTGTTGTGAATGTAGGTTGTCAAAAAGCGCTCCAACCATGCTGCAAAGCAAAACTGAATAAAAATAAATTTTAAAAAAACAACAAAAAAAAACTTGAGGACCTGATGAACTTTTCATGTCAGGTTGATGGAATAAAATATCAGTTTGGGATTTTTGCATGTTGGATTAAGATTTGGTGCACTTGAAACGATTCATGTCAGATTGATTTTGAATAAAAGTTCAGCTTCAATTCAGGATTTGTGCTTTTTTTTTTGCACTGTGTTTTAAATCTTTGACGAATAGGATAACGCAAAGGCAGAATACCGCATACATGAGACAAACAGGTACATGTAATTCTACTTTTATTCATATAACGAACCCCTCGATATAACAAATAAAAGGCTTGGACCCCAACAGGTTTGTTATAGCGAGGGTCTACTGTATATTTTTTTATTATTTTTGTTACTCAAGACTTCCTAAAGACTTGAGATATTTATATTGATTTTAGTTTAGGGAAATTTAAGTGAAGTGTGGGATTAGAATTTTTAATCTATGAATTAAATAACATATAATCTGTTTAATTAAACATTACTAAGACATTTGAATAAAATGCAATAAATAAATGACATTTTTATTGTTAAAACAGTTTAAGTATTTGCTGCTTGATTTACTAATTAACACCACAAATTGTTCCTTTCCAGCTGCCACTCCATTTTCTGGAGAAAAAATATATAATTAAAAACATGTGAAGTTCACTTAAAATGTTTTACAAATTAAGCAGAATACAAGCTAAAAAAATGAATAAACATTTTCGGATGCAAAAAGGGCTTTCATAGACACCTTAATTTGGATTACAAAACTAATCCATCAAAGTAACTTTAATGCTTTATAAATATGATTTTAATAGCACTAAAATTACCATTAATAATTTACTGTGTGATGTAGTTTAAAATAACATTAGCACGTGCCTTCATTTTTAAATGTGATCTTTTGAAGTGACTTATCTACATCTGTTTCGTGTATAATTGTTTACCAGTGGATTAAAAGAAATTCCAATTTACTTAGCAAATGGAAATATAAACTTTTAAAATTCCTGTAGATCCTAACCAATCTGTTTCTGTTTAATGAAACTGAGGTTGGAATACACTACTACATTAAATGTAATTACATTCATACATTTATGGTAGTAAGTACTGAGTAACATAAAGTAGCAAGGACATTTAAGGACAATGATTTGTAAACATTGACGTACCAGAATGTAATTGCTTGAACAGTAGGATAACAGATGTCAATGCATTGATTCTTTAATACAGTAATACAGTTATATTATAATACAAACAGGACAAAAGCCATTCATGTGATTGGTTTGTTTGCTGGGAATTAGCTTTTGGTAATGACCAGGTTAAAAACTGAATAGTGACTATCGCCAGCTAACAAACATCAATTTCAACTTCAAAGTCCTTACCAGCCCAAATTAGACCAAAAGCTGATAAACTAAAGCCATTGCAAAGATAGTAGTCTTATTCTACAAGCCTTTCTTACAACAGCTGATATATACAGTTGTTTTTTATAAATGTGTTTCCAGTATATCTATTTCTGAGTAATATTGGCAAAACCATTTTTGTGCTTTAAGTTCTTGTAATATGCTGTCCACAGTGGAACTGGTAATACAATCGTCCTCTCTTTTCAGTGCAACAAAGGAAATGTACTGTAAATCACTGCCAGACAGCTGTCAATAGCAGAACCTCTTCACTCAAAATAGGGAGAACAGTATATATTTTATAAAACATAACAAATGAATGTTATGTTTATCTCTCTGAAATCTGATAGCCCCTCACGCATTGTTTTCAAAGCTTTATACAACCTTTCATCTGTTATTTTTTCCTTGTCTATATATATATATATATATATATATATATATATATATATATATATATATATATATATATATATAGAGTATAATCTTATAATAACCTAAATGGGTCCCTTTCCTTGAACTACCCAACTGCAAATTGCGATGCTAAATCTTGATTACATTCCTATTTTATTTGATTTATTCTTTTACCATATCATGCACATAAAAATTACAATGAAATGCTGTTCAAAGAAAGAAAAGTACATCAGTCACGTTGTGTTTTGTTTTCTATGGGCTTTTATTTGATTTTAAGTTTCCAGTTATCCAAAAAGACGCATTTAATAGATTTCTAGTCGAAATGTTTGTCTTTTTTCTTTTAGTATTTCTAAACTCAGCACTATTAAGTGTTTCGTTGTATGGATAACTAGAACCTTACAATTAAATTAAACATATCCCATTGAAAAAAACCAAACAAAATAATTGATGATTTTTCAGTTTTCGAAATGTTTGCCGTTGGAAGAAAAACTAAAACAGGAGCTCAGTATTCTCCGGTAAACTGTAGATGGAGAAAATGTAAGTTTGCAATCCAGTAACATGCAGAGACAATTTTCCATTCTTATTCTGGAAATGTATGTCTACAAAATTGATACCAGTCTATCTCATTACATTTCCTTAGCACACTCTGAGGACATTAGCGTTGACTTTCTCCCTAAGTTTCTGCTGCAAAATAAATGCCTTATCCTCTTGCTGACAGACTTTGTTTGAATGACTTCATGTTTTTTTTGTGTGTTTTCATTCAGAGTAATGGGGGGTTGAAGAAAGCAAATGCCGCTGAATGACCGGGTCTTGCAAACTGGAGCTTGCATCAAAAATTCAGACTGGTTGCGGATTTGCAGGTGTTGTCCATGTCCCTTGGGATTTTATGATGGTAGATCTTAAAGAAAAGTGCATGTGTTTCGCTAGTCAAACAGCAGCTGCACGACCATGATTTATGCTTTTCTCAGAACTTGGGGATTTCAAAATGTTACATTTAATCAAACACACAGAAAGCAGAGCAAATGTTAAAGATGTTACATATAAAAGCGGAGTCTGATCTCTTTACCATACTAGCGAGTTGTGGGAATACAGGAACAAAGTGATCTTTAATCTTAATTTAAACATTGAAAAGGATTATGAAAGCAGCAAGGAATCAATCCTTTGAGAACATTGAGTACTGTAATACTGAACATATTTAGCCCCCTAATTACTTTAAAACCTGTTTTTCTCAGATTATTGGCCTTTTATGAGACAGATGGGAACTAAGTATCCCACAGACACTATGTTTATTAACAAATATAAAACATACTAATCTGTGCACGTTCACTGAATGGCATACATTTTGGTTTTAAAAGGTTTATGAAAGTACATTTTTTATTACATATAAAAAAATTATATTACAATTTAAATGACATACAATTGTAGATTTGATTTAGTTTGTAGCATACTTCAAAAATGACATAATATTAAACAATATAGCCAATGTGCCGTTTTGCATTTCCAGCTGTCTTCATTACTCAGTGGATTGTCTTTATAACATAGATTTAAATACATTGAAGTAACCATTATATATATGGCCAGACTGAGTGAGGGCCGAAGGCCGACATGGGAGGAGATGGCACCCCTTTGCATGGAGGTAAAGGGCCTTGTAGGACAGTGGAACAAGCTGAGCCTGCATGATGGGACCCTCTGCCATCTGTGGCGCCACCTGGCCTCATCTGCGGACCACTGGCAGGACCCCCGTCCTGAGGGAGCGGTTGTTACAGGCCGTGCATGGGGCACCGGGAGCGGGACACTTCAGGGTGTTCGGGGAGCTATGCAAGAGGCTGGAGATCTACAAGACCCGCACCACCCCCCTTCACCCGCAGAGCGATGGTATGGTTGAGCGGTTCAACCGGATGCTAGCCGTCCAACTGTTTGAGTACTTTGGTTAACAACCAGGCCTGATTTGGGCCAGCCCTGCCCAATATAAATCTGACTAACTTTGGCCCTTACCATCAGAGTGAAGTTGTCAGCACACAGGTTCTAGAGGCACATCATGCCACGAGCAAAAGAAATTCCTGAAGACCTCCGGAAAAAAGTTGTTGATGCCTATCAGTCTGGAAAGGGTTACAAAGCCATTTCTAAGGCTCTGGGGCTCCACCGAACCACAGTCAGAGCCATATTGTCCAAATGGAGAAAGTTGGGACAGTAGTGAATCTTCCCAGGAGTGGCCGTCCTGCCAAAATCTCTCTAAGAGCAAGGCGTAAAATCGTCCAGGAAGTCACAAAGAACCCTAGAACAACATCCAGGGATCTGCAGGCCTCTCTCACCTCAGCTAAGGTCAGTGTTCATGATTCCACCATCAGAAAGACACTGGGCAAAAATGGGATTCATGGCAGAACATGAATGCTTGTTTGCCAAAAAACACCTGGATGATCCTCAAGAGTTCTGGAACAATGTTCTATGGACAGATGAGTCAAAAGTGGAACTTTTTGGCCAACATGGGCCCCGTTATGTCTGGCAAAAACCAAACACTGCATTCCACAGTAAGAACCTCATACCAACGGTCAAGCATGGTGGTGGTAGTGTCATGGTTTGGGGATGCTTTGCTGCAAAAGGAACTGGACGCCTTGCCATCATTGAAGGAACCATGAATTCTGCTCTGTATCAGACAATTCTACAGGAGAATGTCAGGCCATCCGTCCGTGAGCTGAAGCTGAAGCACAGCTGGGTCATGCAGCAAGACAATGATCCAAAACACACAAGCAAGTCTACATCAGAATGGTTGAAGAACAATAAATTTAAAGTTTTGGAATGCCCTAGTCAAAGTCCAGACCTAAACCCCATTGAGATGTTGTTGCAGGACCTGAAACGAGCAGTTCATGCTCGAAAACCCGCAAATGTCACTGAGTTGAAGCAGTTCTGCATGGAGGAGTGGGCCAAAATTCCTCCACGGTGCTGTGAGAGACTAATCAATAACTACAGGAAGCGCTTGGTTGCAGTTATTGCTGCTAAAGGTTGCGTAACCAGTTATTGAGTCTAAGGGGGCGATTACTTTTTCACACAGGGGCATTGGGTGTTGCATAACTTTCTTTAATAAATAAATGAAATATTTATCAAATTTTGTGTTATTTGTTCACTCAGGGTCCCTTTTATCTAATACAGTATTAAGTTTTGGTTGAAGATCTGAGAACATTCAGTGTCCAAAATATGCAAAAATGCAGAAAATCAGACAGGGGGCAAATACTTTTTCACGACTGTGTGTGTATGTGTGTATATATATATATATATATATATAT